>SNQJ01S0007392.1:59351-72299 GCA_010110895.2 Picea sitchensis | reverse complement strand
CATCTTCTTATTTATATCATAAACTTGAACTAAAGGAATTCTTGCTGGCTTGTATGATCCTACACACTGTTGTACTTGATTATCTAGATCAGTTTTCTCCATACCTTTTGATATTACTCTGTCTATTCATTGATTCCTAAAAGCACTTTTTCATTCGATTGCATTGTGAGTTGTGTTCTCATTAACTACTCTCTATTATCCCATTGATCCACACTTTCATTGTTCATGATTTATAAAGTTACCAAGCATCCTTAGCCTACAACCCTAAGGAGTTTCTTGGAGTGATAACACTTACGACATCAAGGCCATGGTTGTAATCTCTCTTTCACATTTAATATAATACAGTAATATGATTCTTTCCTATAAATCTTGTTTTGTTTTATTGTATGATTCCTTGATCACATACATAGGTTTATATTGAGTTTATTCTATTACTATCACTTTGGATGGTTGTGTTCTTTTGCAAGATCCTCATTGTATGAGCGTTGGAACGGAGCTAGGATGGCGATGGCGAGAGGAAGCGACATTTAAACAGTATGTCACCTATCCCTCTTTAGTTAGTAAATTCAGTATTTAAAACTTAAGGAAAGCGTCATGTTCTGGTGTGTTTTTTTCTAGATCTAGGTGGATCTAGGGAGATCAGTTAGTGTATGCACCTAGTGATTTATCCAATAACAAAATTGGTGACTCCACTGGGGAACAAATTGTTTCCTAGTTAGTCTAGTTTCACTTGCTTTGATTGCTTGTTTTCTGGTTTCTAAGTTTGTGGGAGATCCATCCAGACTCTCTGGATCTAAAAGTCCACTTATACTCTTTGTCCTTTTTCCAAATTCTTTTTGATTACATACATTCCCACACTTCACCTGTATACAACCTGTGAAAAAATTTGATTTTTTCACCTCACTGTTTAAACCAATGCGACATTTTCGCACCCTACCCATTGCTAGCCTGCGAAATATGTTGATTTTTGCACTATAATATACTATTGGCTTGCGAACTTGTTTGTAATTTTTATTTTGATTCGGTCTTGTCATTGTTTGATGCCCATTTTTTCTTTGATCAACTAGATTTAACTTTTGGAGCCTATATTGATCTATTTACAGTCTGCTTGACATTCTTTGAGTTGCTTTTAGCCATCTTTGCTTTGTTTGGTTTTGAAGGATTAGTCTCTTTCTTTGAGTTTCTTTCAATTCCAAAGCCTGTGTTTTCTTTAGAATTGTTTAGGGAAAGATCAAATTGCTTTTGAATAGTTCACTTTAAAAGAAAAATTTTAGTTGGGTTTCTTTGTTTTAAGAAAGTTCATTATTGCTTTTAGTGAAATTTTTTAAACAAGAAGATTTAATTTCTTGCTTTATATTAGATTGGGGGTATTGGTGTCAGAAGTCACTCCTCGATTGCAATAGGAGCAGAGCCCAATGCCCATTAGTTTAAATGTCATGATTTGTTGATAAAGGGTGATGAATGGAAGTAAACTTAGAACAATATCATTCTAACTCTGAAAACTAGGTTGGAACAACTAAGATAAGTGAGGTCTTGATCTAATTTAAGCCAGTAATTTTGCATAGTCGTGAGTAAGTGGAGGGAAAAACAAAGGAAATAAAGTATCCTCTAGACATCCAGTCTTCCAAAAGCCTTTAAAAAAGGGGAAAAGTCACAAATATGAGATCCTATCAGATCTGAGAAACTTCAAGAAAATTAAGTTGTTGCAAAACTAATATAATCAAACATACATTATATAGTCATTACAACACCCGACTGGATCATCCATGCCCGGGCTCTTAAGATTCAGAGGAAAAAGGGGATGAAGATGTTGGCTTCCATTAAACAAGAAGTATCAAATATCAATCTATAACTAGGGAACCAGAGGCCTCGTTAAAGCTTTACAATTGGGAACTTTGCTCTACCATCCATCCTATAAAAATACAAAAACTGAGTATATATACTCAAAGCAATTTTCCACCTTGGTAGCAGGAGGGTAACTGAGACATTAAATTCCAAATTAGCATGTGCAGGCTCCTCTGGTCAGACGAGGACATCATATCGGCATGGATTCTTTAAGAAAACCTACACACAGGATGATCTTGGGTAGACTGCCTGTCAGAACCTCCATGTCTTACATTTAAGGAGTGAGGCGAGGTTTCAACCACATCCTCCTACCTTTATTTACCTCTAGCAGGGATCAAGATCGAGGATGAGTTGAATTGGCACCTGGAGAACGTGGTGACGCCTCCTATAGCTAAACCTGACGTTTTGTCCCTTTGCACAACTCTTTCTATCACCCCAACTGACCACAAGTCGTGACCCTGCGCCTATCCTCAAAGGTGCTTTTCGCATTTCGCGTTTCGGTGATTCTGGATGCAATGGATGAGAGACCCTGTGTCTTTTGAAGTTCCGGTAGCTAAAATGCTGAAACGGATAATCATTTCATGTTTTGGAGTTTCCCGATGTAATGGAAGAGCGACTCCCTATCTTTCAAAGTCCGGGTAGCCGAAATGTTGAAACGGCTAATGATTTTTCATTTCGGAGTTTCTCAATGCAATGGATGAGAGACCCCATGTATTTTGATGTCTCGGTAGTAGAAATGATGAAATGGATAATCATTTCACATTTCAAAGTTTCTCGATGCAGTGGAAGAGCGACCCCTTGTCTTTCAAAGTCCTGGTAGCTGAAATGACGAAACGGCTAATCATTTCACATTTCAGAGTTTCCCAACGCAATGGATGAGAGACCCCATGTCTTTTGAAGTCCTGGTAGCTGAAATTTTGAAACGGAAAATCATTTCACATTTTGGAGTTTCCCAATGTAGTGGGCGAGAGAACCCCATGTATTTTGAAGTCGCGGTAGCCAAAATGCCGAAACGGATAATCATTTCACTTTTCGGAGTTTCCCAATGCAGTGGATGAGAGACCCCCATGTATTTTGAAGTCCTCGTAGACGAAATGATGAAACAACCAATTGTTTCACGTTTCGTAGTTTTCGAATGCAATGGATGAGATACCCCATGTCTTTTGAAGTCTTGGTAGCCGAAATTGTGATCGAGCATGATCAGGCGCCATGTGTCTCGACTGGATCGAACGACCATGATCATTTCATGACTTTGGCCATAAGAGATGAGCCCATGAGCTAAACCTCATGCAACTCTGCGACTCAAGCTTACCCGATGAACCTCTATCTACTCCATCTATGGATCCTTTCCGTTGAAAACAAAATTCTTGCTCGCTTGATTTTAATCCCAAAATGGACTCCTTCTATGTGTTGCGCTTGGCGCTCATGACTATGGCCTTTGAATAAAATGTATTTGATGGGTTTTTAAAACCCATTTCTACGCATTTACACCAAGGGACTGAAATCGGAGAGAAACACACCATTTCAATAATTGGCACTAACATTAGGCTCCATGGGGGATAGAGTCATCCCTGTGATGCTCTAAGAACTCCTTCTACAGTTCCAGTTGCCTTTTGTTGGGCTATGGAGTCGAGCTAAAAACACCCTATTTAAACATACATGTCGATAAGTGAAAATAAAAGATAAACACACATGCTCCAAGGAGCTTATTTATGTACGATCCTAAACTAATAAATCCCTTTACATGGGGCTAGGTGAAAGCAAACTTCCACCATAGCCAATCAAGCAACTTCCTGAATAGAAGCTCCTTCCTTCTGTTGATGATCACAAACAGATGGTGTAACCATGACAACAGAACAATTACGCTCTTCAACTCCTCCTTACAGGCGAGATGAAATAGGGTGGCTCCAAATTGTGAAGGAAATACAACTCCATATATTCCTTCACAGGCTCATAGGACCAATGGAAAACTCCATAAAATGGGTGTCAGGCAGCCTCCTTTGCTACATAGTTGTTCACATGTGGCTGAATATCTCTGGTAAGCATACATGGGTGGACAGATGATGTAGGCTGATTGATATTAGGTAGTGGTTTCTCACTAAATGGCTCTACACATTCTGTAAACTGCATCTTCATCTCCTCCTCCTCTTCTCCATGGCTCTCCCAAGGATCAGATTCATAATTATCATAAATAGGGACCATGGGAAAGCTCTGCTTGTTTTCATGTCGGTTAGATTATTCATAGTGATAAAATGTAGGATAATCTTGTTGTTCATCATCACTATAATATTCATCAAAAAGGGGTTTCCCTTCATTTCTATGATCAACCTCCAGAATTTTGATTCCATCGAGAATATAAATGTCAAAAATATCCATTTCAGGGACAATGGTAACTGTTGCTTCTGGTTGTTCATACATAAGATTTTTCTCTTTAATCCCAAGTAAAAATATATAATGGGAAACCTCTTGAAGGAAAAGAGAAGAATCCTCTGCCACAACCATCTCTTCTTTAAAAACTCGAAGGTCTTTGTCATCATAAGTTGGGCTGCTAGAAACATCTGCTTCAACCCTATATTCAGGGTAGCCATCTACTATAGACAACATCTTCTCTATAAACTCAAAATTTTCACAAGAGGCATGCTGATCTTTATGAACATCTAAAAGAACAGATGTATCTAAAATTATGTCAGATGCTTCTGTGCTAGGGAAAACATAATTAATATCATCCAACGCCTCTAGATTTTCATAGCAAATTCTTTCCTCCATAGTAAAAGATTCATCAAAAAAATGGTCTTCAGGGCCAACAGAGGCTTTATGAAGCAAAGAAAACTCATCACAACAGGTTTCATACAAACACTCAGCTGGGAAGTAATATTTACAAAATGAATTGAAAGCTGTATGAAAACCTATCAAAGAATGGATTCTTGCAATGGGAAGAGATTGACACCAATCAAGAGTAGCTCCCTTTAATGAATACCTAAAAAGATTAATTTGGACATCTTCATGCGTGATATTAAGTCAATGAATAACCTCATGAAAGTCCAGTAAATGCTCAACCAGTACCTTTGAAATTTTTTCTTGAAATTCAAGGAGGATATATTCCCATTCATCTCTATCAGGCAGTGGATTAGGAAAACTAACTATCTGGGAAAAATCACAGAAAACCAACCTTTGAGCTAAGATATTTTCCATATCAAATCAGTTGATTCGTCAACTGATCCTTGGATCATGGAGTCGCCAAGTGAAATATGCGCAACTTTGAATGTGTCTAGTATTTGTTCACCATCAAAGGCCAGATCCTAATGTTGTGTCCTCCCAACAAACTTCTCAAGATGAGAAAGCATCTGCTGAAACCTTCTCGAAAAATCTCCTCTGGGTCAGCTTTCAGGTGTGCTAAAGTAGCCACAGCTGAAACAGTGAAGTGGAAATAGTGGAGTCGCCAGGTGCATATTAGCAATATTCAAGGGCTCTGATGCTTGATGCACCTTTAGAATCAAAGACTCAATGTCGTTCAATCCTGGGGAAAATCTTCAACTTTGTCCCCAACAACGACGCCATAAATGTTGGCATCAGAAGTCACTCCTCGATTGCATTAGGAGAAGAGCCCAACACCCATTAGTTTAAATGTCAGGATTTCTTGATAAAGGGTGATGAATGGAAGTAAACTTAGAACAATATCATTCTAACTCGGAAAACTAGGTTGGAACAACTAAGATAGGTGAGGTCTTGATCTAATTTAAACCAGTAATTTTACATAGTCGTGAGTAAGTGGAGGGAAAAACAAAGGAAATAAAGTATGCTCTGGACATCCGGTCTTCCAGCAGCCTTTAAAAAAGGGGAAAAGTCACAAATATGAGATCCTCTAATATCTGAGAAACTTCAAGAAAATTAAGATGCTGCAAAACTAATATAATCAAACATACATTATATAGTCATTAAAACACCCGACTAGATCATCCATGCTCGGGCTCTTAACATTCAAAGGAAAAAGGGGAGGAAGATGTTGGCTTCCATTAAACAAGAAGTCTCAAATATCAATCTATAACTAGGGAACTAGAGGCCTCATTAAATCTTTACAATTGGGAGCTTCTCTCTACCATACATCCTATAAAAATACAAAAACTGAGTATATATACTTAGAGCAATTCGCCACCTTGGCAGCAGAAGGGTAGTTGAGAAATTAAAGTCCAAATTAGCATGTGCGGGCTCCTCTAGTCAGACGAGAACATTAGATCGGCATGGCTTCTTTAAGAAAACCTGCACACATGACAATCTTGGGTAGACTACCTGCCAGAACCTCCATGTCTTACATTTAAGGAGTGAGGCGAGGTTTCAACCACCTCCTCCTACCTTTATTTACCCCTAGCAGGGATCAGGGTCAAGACCAAGTTGAATTGGCACCTAGAGAATGCGGCGACACCTCCTGTAGCTAAACCCGATGTTTTGGCCCTTTGCGTAGCTCTTTCTGTCACCCCAAGTGACCACACGCCGTGACCCTGCTCCTATCCTCAAAGGCACTTTTCGCATTTCGCATTTCGGCGATTCCGGATGCAACGGATAAGAGACCCCATGTCTTTTGAATTCCTAGTAGCCAAAATGCTGAAACGGATAATCATTTCATATTTCAGAGTTTCACGATGCAGTGGAAGAGCGACCCCCTGTCTTTCAAAGTCCGGGTAGTTGAAATGCCGAAACGGCTAATCATTTTGCATTTTGGAGTTTCCCAACGCAATGGATGAGAGATCCCATGTATTTTGAAGTCCCGGTAGCCAAAATGCTGAAACGGATAATCATTTCGTGTTTCAGAGTTTCTCGATGCAGTTGAAGAGTGACCCCCTATCTTTCAAAGTCTCGGTAGCCGAAATGCCGAAACGGCTAATCATTTCACATTTCAGAGTTTCCCAATGAAATGGATGAGAGAAACCATGTCTTTTGAAGTCTCGGTAGCCAAAATGTTGAAACAGATAATCATTTTGTGTTTGATAGTTTCCCAATGCAGTGGATGAGATACCCCCATGTCTTTTGAAGTCCTGGTAGCCGAAATGCCGAAATGGCTAATCATTTCATGTTTTGGAGTTTCCCAATGTAGTGGATGAGACACCCCCGTGTCTTTTGCAGTCTCAGTAGCTGAAATTCTGAAAAGGCTAATCATTTCGTGTTTCATATTTTCCCAATGCAATGGATGAGAGACTCCATGTCTTTTGAAGTCCCGGTAGCCGAAATCACCAGCGAGTTTGATCAGGTGCAATGTGTCCTGACTGAATCGGACGACCACGATCATTTCATGACTTTGGCCATAAGATATGAGCCCATGCGCTAAACCTTGTGCAACTCCGTGACTCAAGCTTACCCGATGACTATTGATATGCTCCATCTATGGATCCTTGCCGTTGAAAAAAAAATGCTCGCTCGCTTGATTTTAAGCCCGAAATGGACTCCTTCAGTGTGCTTGTTGGCAGCCAATTCAATTTTTCAATTGCCCTATAAGATGCCTACACCTTTGTCTTCTGAACTTCAAATTATCGTCACATTTTGCAAATAAATGAGATTTTCATTCTTTGCGACATTTGCAAATTGGTCTCCATTTAGTTTTCACGACTGTAAGCGTGAAAACTCTTCTATCGTCACTCGAACTGTCATGATCTTTTATTGATATTTTGAATGGAACTTACCTTTGAATTGTCATTAAGTGGCTAAGAGATTTTCGAACTGTCCCTATTGCCTATTCTTACTTTAATTGCGCAACTTGATTTTTATTTTGGCAAGGCATTGAGCATGTGAATTCATTGGTTATACTTATTTTTATGAATTGCATAGGGGTCATGGATTACTTTGTTTTATATGATTGGATCCTTATTGTTATAGTTCCTGCCTTGTTGATCTTATGAAATCGATTGTCATAATGTTTTAAACCTTTGATTCAAATGTTTGATTATGCAATGGCGCGTTGGTTAAACGTTTGGGTTTAATTTCACATTGGATATGCATGGTTTGAAATATGGTGAGTGGCGCATTGGTATATCGTTTATTGTTTGATTTTTGGGTCGGATGAATAATATGATTTGAAATATGTTATGATTGTTTCAATAGTGGATTAATACGCCGGTTGTACTTTGCAATTACTATTTTGCATGGCGGTAAGTGATTCCACCACCCTCGCATGCGCACATTAATGTGCTTCCCCTTTGATCATTCATAGTGGTTAAACTGAATGACTCTGCTCCCGTGTGCTGGTGTTTTTGACACAACCCTTACCATGTGCTCGCACCATGGCTCTAGTCGTGAGGGCTGAACCGAATGGTAGCCAGGCTCTGTTGATGTTCAACAGTGCCCGTGCTGACCTTGAGGAATTTGGATGGCTCCCATTCATACAAAAATTTGATGGTTTTAACCTCGGCATTGCTAGGCAATTCGCGTTGACCTTTGATGGCTGTCGAGCCAAGGTCGGGGATGTTCAATTGCAAATTGATGAGAAATTTCTCAGTTTATCTACGGGTTTACCTATCACTGGGTAGAGATGGTCCAAAATCTGTAAGGTAGAAGAAGTCCCATGTACTTTGCTCTTTCAGTCACGTAAGGTTAGCTCCTGTGACAAGGGTTTTCCCCTGACCATGCTGAAGCAGCGATGGAATGACTTGTTGATGATTATCAAGCAGCTCATCACCTACGAGGGTCGGTATGGGTTTGTTTTCTTACACCACCTTCGTCTGATTATGGTTTTTATGGGTTTCGAGCTTAATATTCCATACTACCTGCATAGAAGCCTGTTCAAAATGTCTAAGAAATATAAAAGGAACCAAGCTAATAGCAGCCTCTTTCACTATGGGCTGGTTAAAATGATTGTCGTTTGTCATCTGGGGTTACACCAAGACTGTTGGGATGATTTTCTTGCGCACAATAATTTTATGGATTTGAGTCCTCCACAGGTTGACAAACCTGTGGTGACCGAAGCCAAAGCTATACCCCCGGTACCCTATAGTATCCTATTTCCTAAACACTTACCTGACTCACCTATCTACCTACCCCACTCTGTGACCAAGGATGTTGAATCTGTTAATCCTGTGGAGAGGAAGCCTAAAGCCAAACCTATTGTGAATACCAAAGGAAAAAATAATGCGCGGTTAATCTCTCGAATGGCGAGGAATAAACCCAAACCCCCTGCCAATCTTGACCCGATTGTGTTGAGCGAGGACTCTGATTCAGAGGTTGAACGTTTTTTGGAAAGTTAGTATCCCTATTCGGACGACTTGTGTGCCAAACCCCCATACGACTTCATGTCAAACTTACCACCTTGCTTGCAAACTGACCCAGATTACCCTGGCATTAGGTTTCCATGTGAAAACCCCGATTGTATATAAAAACCCTCTCCTGCTCTTTCGAAGTCTATTGTGCCACCCTATGATCAGTGTGGCTTATGGTTAGAGAAATACTATCTCGATGTGCCTATGCTACAGTCAAAGATTAAATCTTTGGAGGACCAAGTTACACTTCTTACTCGTCAAAAGGATGAGTTGCAAGCCACCGATAAAAGACAAAGAACGACAGGCTCCATTTTATTCAAAAATGTGGAATCGGCCACAGCTGTGGTGAATTCTAAGATAGCGTAGTTGGATAGCCTCGTCACACAGGTATGTGTAATATCAATCATTTTTGTAAATAGTATGAGTTTATATAACAATTTAAGTCTGGTTTGAATAGCTCTTTTCAGCATTGATTAGTTTCGTTACATTGTATACTCAGCCTTGCTTTGACTGAATGGAATTCTGTTTAGTTTCGATTATATTTTAATCGATCTGATTTGATTTGATTTGGATTTGAGTTGTTTGATTTTGGATAAAATGAATGCTCTGTCAATTGGAGTCGTTTGTATAGACACAAGTTGTTTCTCCTATTTCGATTCTGAAGATGATCACATTTCATTTTGATCTCATTATAATGTGTATGCTTTGATTAGTAACAAGTATGATACTGTTAACTATTACGATTTTATTTCTATACGACTTTCAATCAACTCGAATACAGTTTGGATTGTTGTTAATATGATTTCGCCCAAATCGTGAATGGATTCAATTTGTAACAGTTATGTGAAACCCAGCCGATTAATTTGTATTGGTTTGCTATAGAACGACCCTGTTATTGGTTGGATTTGTAATAGCGATGATTATTCAGTTACAAGTTGATTTGTTAAACGAAATTGGATTCACTGTTGTTCTATATTCAACTCAGTCACGATTTGTTTCTATTGCTACCCAGTTTACGATTATCACTTATGTCGACTTGGTGATGGTTGTGATCGTCATTTGACCCTGTCTGTCGACTGTATAACACCCAACAATTGAAATCTATGGCGAATTTTGTTTGATATTATGCTGTTATATTTACCCATGATCGTAACAGTCCTGCCATCTTTGTATTTAATTAAAACGACATGAATCTTATGTTGCATTATTATAGCTATAACGAAGGGATTATGATGGTGTTGGATTACATCGTATCACACATGATATGATTCTCTATGGATTTCATGTGATGTGGAACAGTCTTGTTACTGTTTGACCCGATTTTATGGTGAAAGAAAAACAAAGTATTCTCACCCCTGTTTTCCATTGAATCATTTTTTATTTTGTCTGATTTGAATAATAAAATCATTGGAACCATTAATGATTCATTTTCAATGTTTATTGAAATAAGATTGGTTTGGATTATTTTTAAAAAAGATTTGACTTGATTTCTATCTGATCCTGTATGTTATTTTAGACTAGCTACAGAATCAGATGATTATGTAGCTAAGTCTGTAGAGTCAAATTTTTATTGTTTTTCTAATGAAATATATTTCTAACTTGATATGTTTGGTATATTGCAGATGGATTCTAAATTACAGTGGATATGATGAGCAGTTAGGAGATATTTCAAAGATTTCACTTGCATTTTAGTTTCCTCGTTTAGTTGATTTTTGGGATATCTCCCAGATTATGTAAAACTGTTTGATATTATCCACAGGGAGGTTTTACCCTGTGGAGAGACTTATATATACTTATGATTTTTGTAATAATAACATCCTCATTCGTGGGAGAACATGGATATGGAGTTTTAATATAGACTGAAGCAGAATTTGGTGTTTTGTCACAGCTTTAGCTTCTCATTATATCAATATTTTGTTTCATGTTGTGTATATCAATTTGTATATGATTAACGACTACTTTAGCTATCTTAATCATGTGTGAATGATATAATTTTAATCACTGTAATCCATATCTAGTTTCTTTCAAGTGTATAAAAGACATAATAATTGTTTAATTCAGTTTGTGAATGACTGGTTTATCTTCTTCATAAGTTGAATTATCAAATATAAGTTTTTGCATAACAGGTTTCCCTTATTGCAGAGATTTATAAATCTTATAGTTGTTATGATTTTTTATGTCTTGTTTGTCCTGTAAACCAACTCGAAGAGAAGCGCAGCCGATCGTTTACGAGAAGATTTTGGGATCAATCCGGTGCGAGTTTCCTTCCTCCAACCAGCTTCAGAGTCATCACACACAGGGCAAATTATGAGCGTTTCCAGGTCAGTTAGTCGCTTCTTTGTTTATTGTTTTTATTAGTAGTTTAGTTTAGATATAAGTTTAATTAGATTTATATTAGATTGTTTAATTTCAGTAAGTTTTATTTCTTATTCATAAAAGATAAAAATAAAAAAAGATTCCTGGCTGTCTTAGGACAGAAAGTAAATGAGTTTTACAGGTTTTATTCAACTATGCAAGTTGTAGATAATGTACATTTGTGAATAAGTTGTAATTCAATCAGTAATTAGATAGTCGATTATTAGAGTTAGTGTAATAGTAATTAGTAGATTGTATATAATAGTTAGAGTAGTTTATATTTAGTTTTAGCTTAATTTAGTAGTTTGTTTTAATTAGATTAGTGTATTAGTTTGTTTTATTAGTTTTTAGTTAGTTTTAGTTAGTTTTATTTGTTTTAGATAGATTAATTAGTTTAGATTAGTTTTCTCTTTGGTTTCCTTAAAACCTTAGAGCGTCCAACAGAGCCGTTAAACTCGTTAGGGTGGTTCATTCCAAACGGCTTGGGTTATTAGACAACCCCGGACCGGTTCCACTCTCTCAATTAACAGACGATTAGTTTCCCCCATCAACAAATGGCGCTAGAAGGAGGGCATGAACTTAATTAATGGCACGAGGTGGTCGCAAGACTCCTCCTCCCCCTAATCACTCACCTATAGTGACTAGAAGCCGTTCACTTGAAAATATTCCCCTTCAAACAACAACTACTTCAACCGAAGATCCTCAGATCACAGTTGAGCCAGCAACCCCTAATCCTACACGTGGTGAACTACAAGATATTGTACGCCAATCGCTTATCAAAACACACAGTGCCTTAGCTCGTCTTAGGCAACCAAACCGTCCATGGGGTCAACCTTTAGACTTCTCTGATATCAGAGAACAATTAGTTGATACTAACCTCATTGTGAATCCTACAGATCCAAACACAAATCCTGTTGTAGGAGGATCTGGGATACCTCCTTCTCCTCCTCCTCATCTCCTTCCTCTTCTGGTGGAGATTCCTCTTCTAACGAAGGCAATCCACCTTCTCAGCCTTCCGCACCCACTAGCCCTGTGGAAAATCAAAACAACCCTGCTAGACCCTGGTTGGATCAGGATGTTGTAGCTGTACCTGGAGCCCAACACCCTTTACCTAAGCACCTGGAGAAATGGCTTCCCAAGTTTGATCCTGATTCGAAACAAATAGCTGAAGATCATATCAAAAAATTTATGCTAGCCATCAGACTCCGTAATGTTGAACATGAAGATGTTGTCTGTAGGTTGTTCCCTTATACTTTCGAGGGTAATGCATCCACTTGGTACTTTTCCCAACAACCCCATACTATAGTACCTTGCGAAAAGTTTGAGTCATGCTTTTTGGAAAAATTCGGAGACGGTAAACCTATGGAAGTCTTAGTCATGGATCTTTCGAGCTTAAAAATGAACCCAAAAGAAAAATTTAAAGATTTTAATCAAAGATTCTTAACGCTTAAAAATCGAATCCCTGCAGATTCTATGCCTGCTGAGAGTCTTGTAATAGCTTACTACA
>SNQJ01S0007392.1:23020-46603 GCA_010110895.2 Picea sitchensis | reverse complement strand
ATCCTCTTTGCTTCTTGTGAAGCCAAGTCCCAGCATATAAGTATCAATTTTTTTATACCACATCCTTGGTGATTGTTTTAAACCATACAGGGACTTTTTCAACTTGCATACCATCTCCTTCTTTCCTTTCACAACATAACCTTCTGGTTGCTTCATAAAGATTTATTCTTCTATATCCCCATGTAGGAATGTTGTCTTCACATCCATCTGTTCTACTTCAAAATCAAATGCAACAACAATAGATAAAAGAAACCTTATAGAGGTTAACTTGGCAATAGGAGAAAAAATCTCACCAAAATCAATTCCCTCAACTTGGGAATAACCCTTTTCTACTAACTGAGCTTTGTATTTCTCCACTTTTCCTTCTGCATTTAGCATCTTTTTAAATACCAATTTGCTGCCAATGGGATTTCTTCTAGTTGGAAACTCCACTAGATCCCAAGCCTCATTCTTATCCAAAGATGCCATTTCTTCTTCCATGGCCATTTTCCAGAGACTTCCATCCTCTGAATCCACTACCTCTGTTGGCATAGGGGCAGACCCAGGGTTCAGATCCAAGAGTGCACCAGCAAGCCCTAGCTACTATCCCTTTCAGCAGCACCTGCGAAGCAGATGCTGTCTCACCCGAAGTAGCTATGAGGGGGTTGTAGGACAAAGATTTCTACAACCAAGGGAATATCAAGGGGTTCTTATTACAACAACACCACAACATGCATCTATCATTCAACTAGCTAGATCTATCCTTCACAGCTATAGATCTGATCTAATACAATAATGCAGATAACAATAACAATGACAGAGTGCAAAGAATCAATCACACACACAACAACAGATGTACATGGTTCACCCTCTCTCTAGGGATACGTCCATAGAACAGTGCTTATGATATATTAATATAAATCTTACAGTTCTGATTTGTTCTCTTGGCACGTAGATCCTCTCTCTCCTTCTCTCTTTCTCTCTTTCTCTCTTTCTCTCCCCCTTCCTGTACACCCAGCTGCAGGACTTGATATCTGCACCCAACTGAAGATCTTACAATACTAGAAGGCTCTCTCTCTCAGCACTCCTCTCACCCTTAATACAATACTCTCCTAATGAACAATAATAAATAACAAGGCTCAACTACAATATCGATCTGACCTAGGTCCTTTCAACCTCTATTTATACATTACAATCCCTCACCGACTACCTCAGGTTGAAACTTAGGTGTCAAAACCCTAATTAAAAAAACCCTAGGTGTCTAAACCCTAGGTCAACTTGACCCACGTTTTCAGGGCTTTGCCAGCCTGTCTTTCCTTCTTCATCTTGCGGTGATCCAAAGCATCCAATGCTGGCTTTTTTTCACTTCCTAAGTCATCCTCAGTCAATATTCCTTGCTAATCTATCATCCTTGATCTCCTCATCCAACGACATGATTTTCTTCACTTTGATCCATATTTTTTTTTCTTTTTCTCACTTCAACCCAGTGCCAGTCACTATGTCTCCCGTGAAGCTCGTTTTTTACCTTTTCTTCCTTGTTCTTCAATTCCTTCCATAAACAAGGGCCAACATGACCCCGACACTCCCCTATGACTTATCTCGAGGCACTTGAGCTCTAATCCTCTTGTTTTACTTTGAATTTCGATTGTGCAGTGAAGCCCTTGCTTTCTTCTTTATGCCTCCTTCCCATCCTTGTGCATACTGTCTTTTTTGTGTCTGGTATCCAATTTCAACTGCACCTGGTACCTGGACCCTTGTATTCTTGATTCCACTAATAGCTGCGAGGAAAATGGTTGTCATAGTACAACTTCAGTCAACTCCTATTCACCAAGATTTCCTTCCAGTCTCCTTTCAATGTCTTCAGCTGTGCAACTCCTCCTTCTGTGATATAGGCAATATCATATGGTCCAAGCCAATGCATTCTAAACTTCCCAGGGTGTTTGATAAACTTACTATCATATACCAATACTAAATCACCTTGCCTGAATATCTTCTTCTTGATGTGTTTGTCATGGTAGGCCTTTTCTTGTTCCTTCTGAATTTGTTGATGGAAGCCTGCAATGAATCTTTATTCTTCTATTTTGACCAACTATGATAGCCTCTCATGAATAATGCCAGTATCATCCATGTCTGTAAATGCAACAATTCTTAATCTTGATACCAAGTACTCCATTAGGACAACAACTTCAAGACCATAAACCAACTTTAAAGGGGTCTGCATTGTTAATTTCTTGCAAGTGGTTCTATAAGACCAGAGTACTACTGGTACTCTTAAATTCTAGTCATCCCTGTTCACACTACAAATCTTTGTCAATGATGTCTCCAAGATCTTGTTGAATGCTTCAAACGTTCCATCTGCTTGTGGATGGTAAGGTGTACTCTTTTGATGGTGGACTGCAAACTCTTCAGTCAGGGATTCAACTATATTATTGATGAAATGTGTACCTTCATCACTCATAAGGACCTTAGGGCATCCAAACCTGGTTATTATGTCATCAAATATAAAATGTGCAGCTATAGCCGCACTAAAGTCCTTGAATGCTCTTGCTTTGGCCCATCTAGTTAGGTATTCTATCGTAGTGATAATATACGTTGCTCCTCTGTGCTTTCCTGGTGGGTTTATAGGTCCCACGAAATCAATGGCCCATTTTTCAAATGCTTGCAGGGTCATTTGTGGTGCTAATGGCATCTCATCTCTTCGGGATGGTTTTCCAACTCGCTGGCATACATCGCATGCTCTGATATATTCTTTAGCATCTCTGTGTAATGTAGGCCACCAAAGGCCAGCTCGCAGAACCTTCTGCGTAGTTTCTTTTCCTACATAATGTCCTCCTACAATTCCTTCATGAGCTTCTTCAAGGATCATAGGGTGCTCTACCTCCATCACACATATTCTTAGTATCTCATCCGGTCCCATTTTATATAGCTGACCAACTATCAGTGAAAAATCTGCAGTGCGTACCACTAGTAGTTTCTTCTAAGGAATCTTGTACTCGCCTGGAGCCATTCCTGTTGACAGGAACTGGGCTATGTCTGCGAAGTAGTCATCAATATTTATAATTGAAAGAAGTTTTTCATCCGTTAGTGTATCCTCCAGACTGGTAGTTTCTTCGCCATGCTCCAACCTCGACAGGTGGTTTGGGCCTTTGTTCATTTTTCCTAGCTTAACTATGATCTCAAAATCATACTCCTGAAATAGTAGAAGCCATATGCAGATTTGCCCCCACAACACTGGATTTTTGACTAGGTAATTTAGTTCAGAGTGATTAGTAAACATTTTAAAGTGTCCTCCCAACAAGTAGTGGCAGAATTTCTGCAATGCATACACCATGGCTGGTCCCTCTCTTTCTGTAGTAGTGTAATTGATTTCAACTGTGGATAGCTTTCTGCTGGAAAATGCTAATGGATAATCAATGTCCCCTTCTCCAGGTTGTGCCAGTACTACTCCTAATGCAATGGAGGATGCATCAACATGCACATGAAATTCCTTAGTCCAATCCAGAAAGACTAGAATAGGCGCATCTACCATTTTTTGTTTCAGTGTGTCGAAGCTCCGCTGGCATTCTTCTGTCCAACCGAACTGACAGTCTTTATTTAATAACTTCTCCATTGGTGCAGTAATCTGAGCATATCCTTTGATAAATTTCCTGTAATAGCCAGTATGTCATAGCGCAGTGCGCAATTGTTTGACTGAAGTAGGTGGTGGCAAATCAACTATAATTGCAATCTTGGATGGATCCACCAACAATCCTTTATTGCATACATTATGTCCTAATAATACTCCAAATGGTGAGAAGAATATGCACTTCTTCAAATTTAAATCAATTTGACACTGCCTGCATTTATCCAGCATTAGCCTTAGACATTCAATATGATTTTTCAACAAACTAAAAACAATCCAGTCATCAAAGTATGCTTCTAAAAACTTATGCAAAAAATATTTGAACGCTTCAACCACCACCCTGGAAAATATGGTTGGGGCATTGTTTAATCCAAATGGAATTATTGTATATTGGTAGGATCCCCACTCTATGGAAAATGTAGTCTTATGAATTTCCTCCTTGGTGATGTGGATCTGATGGTATCCTGAAAACCCATCTGTAAAATAATATACTTCTTGGCCTCCCACGTTATCCAATACTTCGTCTGTGAATGGTGTATGGAAAGGATCATGTAGACAAGCATCATTCAACTTCCTGAGATCTACACAAATCCTGATGTCACCTTTATTTTTATCTTTCACTACCATGGGGCTAATCCACTCCGACTCTTCGACAGGTTCAATAATCCCTGGTTCCAACAATCTCTCAAGATCAATATTCACTTTTTCCTTATATTTCGAGTTCAATCTGTAGGTTCTTTGCTTGACTGGCTTCGCATCTGGTTTCAAACGTATTCTCATCTCTCCCATAGGTCATTTTATTCCCTTCGTATCAGTGAACTTGGTCGGGAACAAGTCCTGATACTCATGCAATAATTTCGTGATTTTGTCAGTGGTACCAGCATCCTAGTAATCTCCGATATTGGCAAGCTTTGGTGTCTCCTCTATCCCGGTATTGACTTTCTTTATCTTTATCAGTTTTCCAATGAATGGTAGTTCAACTCCTGGTCCTTCCACATCTCTCTGATATTTTGTTTCTATGATATTCACCTTCCTTGGATCATCGTCTTCGTCGACATTAATGTTGTAGCAGATCTACAGTTTCTGGAGGGGTGCAGTCCATTCATCCTCTTCTTACTCCAAAGGGAGGCTAGATGCCTCCTTAAATACTTTCTGTCTCACCATATGTAGTGCTTGATCTACTGAAGGAAATTCACTTTCAAACAAAAAGGTGGTTATAAAATTCTGGATCATACCTTCCCATTCTGAAGTGACAATGCACAACTCTGCTTGAAGGTACCAGTTAATTGGGGTGGTATCTAGCGTATTGACAAAACTGTGTACCCATTATTCTCTAGGAATGTCACTCCAAGACTCTTCGCAGCTTCATACATGGTCCTTTGGGCAGCTTTGACATGTGTATGTTGCTTCACAGCTTCCTACTTGTGCTGAAAACCGTGTTGTCATCAAAGTTCGACATTGTGTCCAGTCTGTAATATTGATTTTATGTGTACCCCACCATCTTTTTGGTGTGGATTTCATGGCCTCATCCATTTCCAATAGCCTTTGTTGTGTTGGAACACTTGTCTCAAATTCTGATAAAAAATTCTCTAAGGGGTCCAGCTCATCAAATGTGGGTAGATTAATCACTGTTGTGCCAATCCAGCAAACTTCTCTGGTTATCCTAGCACATCTTCTTGTAGATACTTCGTACATCTAGTTCTGCTAATTCTCCAACACTTATTCTAAGTTGGATGAACATGTGTTGTCACTTCGCCAGCTCAAATTCCCGTCAGCTGTAGAGTTGATATAATTCTACTGTCTGGCTGCTAATCTGTAGATGTTTTCTAGTTCAAATGCATGTTCCTCTTCTCTGATAGGTTTTGTATATCATGGACCCTCATATGGATCTAAAGGTGCAATGATGCTAAGGCCATCTTTATCAAATGTCATGCGTATTTTATTTAGGTCAACAATAGTGGAATTGTCGAAGGCCCAATCAATTCCTAACAATGCAGGGTAAGGGCAACTATCAACAACAATTTCAATTACCTCAAAATCTGCAAAGGTTCTTACTCCATCAATACCCACTGGGACCTACTCTAATCATCCAAATGAGTTGATAGCTTGTTTATTAGCCATGCGAAGCTTGATAGGGGAATATATCAGCTTGGGATTTCCCATCAGTGCCCAGTTTTGCTTCGTCATGACATTGACCTCTGACCCTAAGTCGAGGACCACATAGTCTATCTCATACTCTCCTATCTGAGAATTCAAGTGTAATTCTTTATTTGTCCTTATCTTTTTCCCAATTTGGTACACTTCCCTATTTAGTAAGGGGTATATCTTTCCTAGATCATATTTCTTGATTAAACCTTGTAATTATTGTACAACGCCTTTATCTTGAATCAACTTAACACAAGTGTACAAAAATTCCATGAGTTTTCTTACCTCTTTCCCTTCTATTGGTGATGCAGATGGATCAAATGCCTAAGGCATGCCATACTCTTTGATTTCTGGTTGTCTCTTTGATGAAGATCCTTGATCTTCTTTGAACTCTTTTATTGCCTCCTCGAATATCTATCTTTCTTTCTTAGCATCGAACGTTGGGGTCTTTTTTGTAGCTTTCCTGACTCCGTGGTCATTTTCAGTCTTTCCTTCAGCTTCTTTGTCTTCTCCTGTAGCAGCACCTCCTCGAGTGATAACAAAAACTCTAGGATATGCTCCGTGAGGTTCAGCATATATCAGTTGTACTTGTGGGTTCTGCTGAGGTCCTCGTCTTTCCTAAATTTTAGCCAGCAGAACAAGGCATTCCTCTATGACATGCTCAAAGGAGTTACAATAACTACAGTTTGTGCAAGGATTATGACAATCCCTTGCTAAATGTCCTGGATGCACGCAGTTGTAACAGATTATTTGTCCTTGTCCTTGGCCCATACCTCCTCCTCATCCTCATCCTCTGTAGCCTCCGCGAGGAGTGAAATTTCCTCTCCTCGGAGAGTTCTACTTCAGAGTGTTTCCTTATTGTTGTACTTCGCCTTGAATCTTGTGTTTGTCTCTTGACCTTTCATGCATGAGATCATAAGATATACAATATTTATCATCATTCCCAACTGATTTATAGAATGTACAATAAAATTTTGTGGGTGTCTAAACATACTTCTACATGTAGTAGCACTCACTTGGGCGATGCCTATTTCTACATACATTGCACCAGGGTAGGTTAACTTGCTTTAAGGGGCTCGACACCCCTAATTCCAACTACTCATGAAATAAGGGATAGTGTTCCTTATCATGGCCTTCATATATTCATCTTACACACCAGATATCTTACCTTTTGTATTTTCCCTTATCTTTCTTCATATCATCAACCTATAAAGACAAACTAGTTAGCTAGCTCATGATCTGGCTAATGCTTGAGCTAGATTCTCCCATTGGTGATGATTCAAGATTCATGGAAATCTCCAAATCTTCTTCTTGAGATGTAATCTTCTATTGCATCAGAGGGACTCTTATGTTTGGTAACAATGGAATGATGAACCATTCTTTGTTCTATTCATCGAGGATCTGAAAAGTTAATCAGCTTGTCAAGGTCTTGAATCTCTGGTTGAACTCCCAAACAAGTTATACTACCTTTTGTTTAATCTCTTTTAGTTCTGTAATACTTTGTGACCCCGACTTAGGTTTCTTAAACTCTGCAATCAATACATTCTTGATCTCGTTCAGGGGATTAGGCTATGCCAGTCCTTGGACAAGTTTTCTGTACCAGCTCAGCGCGTGATCCCTTAGCGTAGTACTGAACTGGGTTCTATTGATGGCTTCATCGATGATACTTTTAATATTCTAGATGGCTTCACACAGAAACCAATGTTGATCTGGATCTTTAGATCTATCTCTTCTAAAGATAGGGAGTCTCATTTCATCTTCCATAGAGCTGACTAGGGTTCTTGTCTGAGTATATGTTGAGCTACTAGTAACAGTACTATGAAGACTTTGGTGGTTCTGGCTATTCTGACTGCTAAGTATTGTTGGGACAACATGAGGATTAATGTTACTTACTTCAGTAGTCCACATAGTTCCCGAGGTTTCTGTCTTGCTTTGGCATATTTCTTCAGCTTCCCCTTCTTCTATTCTAGTGGGCCTTGGATTCTCTTTGTCGGTTAGATCTACCTCTTCTCCACTATGGAAACCCTCTTCTCTATAGTTTTTATTAAACAAGTCCTCAAGGTGAACTCCTTAGAATACTTTCCCACTGCGCCTATGTCCTGCTTCTATGTAACTGTCGCTGTCCAAGATATTGAACATTATTGTTTTTAGGTCCGACCAGTCTACTGTATCTTCAAGATGTGGTTTTCATGCAAGATCATCTTGATTCTTAGCTTCAAGAAGTGAAAAACGTTTCCTCTGGGTCCTTTGAAAAAGTATATCTTGGCTTGGCTATACGATTATGTTTTGTCAACAACTAAATCAATGATATACCCTCCAATGGTACTATCAAACCAATGATCTATTGCCCTGGATAGAGCATTGTCAACTCTCTTGACCTTCTGGATCAATGATGGTGTCCAAACCACAGGAGGTCTAGATCTGATTTCAAACTGTGTGTCAACTAACCTAGCCAACCACTCATGTATCTCCTGATGGATTCCTCCAAAGACGATCTCATGAATGTCGGTGAAGATGTATCTTTGTAGCCAATCTTCAGTAGCTAGTTTAGGGTTCTTATTCTGGGCTTCAGTGAAGTCCTTCTCTTGATCCTATATCCACTTATGGATCTTTGTCTTTGATGGGAACCACCTTGATATTCCCTTAAAAAGATTCCCATCTCAACAACGAAACCATTTGTTGCCACAGGGGAAGACCCAAGGTTCAGCTCCAAGAGCGCACCAACAAGCCCTAGCTACTAGCCCTTTCTACAACACCTGTGAAGAAGACATTGTCTCACCTGAAGTAGCTATGAGTGGGTTGCAGGACAGAGATGTCTAAAACCAGGGGAATATCAAGGGGTTCTTATTACAAGAAAAACACAATTGCATCTATCATTCAACTAGCTAGATCTATCCTTCACAGCTATAGATATGATCTAATATAGAAATGCAGATAACAATATAACAACGATAAAGATCAAAGCATCAATCACACACACAACAACAAATGTGTGTGGTTCACCCTCTCTCTAGCGATACATCCATAGAACTGTTCTTATGATATATTAAGATAAATATTATAGTTCTAATATTCACTCTTGGCCCGCAAATCCTCTCTCTCCTTCTCTCTTTCTCTCCCCCTTATTGTGCACCCAAATGTAGGACTTTATCGTCACACCCATATGAAGATCTTACAATACCAGAAGGCTCTCTCTCTCAGCACTCCTCTCACCCTTAATGAAATATTCTCCTAATGAACAGTAATCAATAACAAGGCTCAACTATAGTACCAACCCAACCTAGGTCCTTTCGACCTCTATTTATACATTACAATCCCTCACCAACAACCTCAGGTTGAAACCTAGGTGTCAAAACCCTAATTACCAAAACCCTAGGTGTCTAAACCCTAGGTCAACTTGACCCTATTTTTCCGGGCTTCGCCAACCTGTCTTTCCTTCTTCATCTCATGGTGCTCCAAAGAATCCAATGCTGGATCTTTTTCACTTCCTGAGTCATCCTCATCCATCTTCCTTTCTGATTTGTCATCCTCGATTTCCTCATCCAACGACTTGTTTTTCTGCACTTCCCTCCATATTTTATGTTCTTTTTCTCACTTCAACCCAATGAAAGTCACTGTGTCTCCTATGAAGCTCTCTTTTTAACTTTTCTTCCTTGTTCTTCACTTCCTTCCATAACCAAGGGCCAATAGCCTCCCTGATAGTTCTAGGATCATCATCAATAATAGACAAAGAAAAATTTGAACGAAAATCAAATGGACTATACCTTTCCGGTAGTCTTCTTTCTTGATCCAATCTCCTCAATACTGGAGTATGAGGATCTTGTTATTCTAATTCATGTTCTTTTGTAGAGTATGATTCATCATCCTTTAAATCAAACTCTATCTTCTCTGGTTCTTCCTTACTTGGTAGGACTTACTTTTTAACAACATCCTTCATTTCTCTAAATACCACATTTTAGCTATACACTACCTTCTTAGTTTCTGGGTTCCAAATCATATAACCTTTGAGACCATCTTTATATCCAATAAAGATACATTTTTCAGCCTTCTTATCCAACTTACTCATATTTTCCTTTGGAACATGAACATATGCATCACATCCAAATACCTTAAGATGTGTGAGAGAAGTTTCTTTACCAGTCCATACCTCTTGTGGAGTCTTGTCCCCCAATGCTGATGCGGGTGATTTGTTGACCAGATAACATGCAGTACCCACTGCCTCTGCCCAGAATTCTTGCCCTAACCTGGCACCACTAAGCATGCACCTTTCTTTTTCCATCAGTGTCATGTTCATCCTTTCTGTAACTCCATTCTAATGAGGTGTATATGGAGTAGTCTTTTTCCTTGCTATACCACACTTCTTACAAAATTCTTCAAATTCATTCCTGTAGAACTCTTTGCCATTATCTGTCCTCAACATCTTAATTATTTTCTCTATTTGATTCTCAAAAAGAGCCTTAAAATCTTTAAACCTATCAAAGACTTCAGATTTATTCCTGAGGAAATATATCCAAGTTTTCCTTGAGAAGTCATCTATAAATGAGACATAGTACACAGATTTTCCCAATGATGGCACCGACACAGGTCCAAAAACATCATTGTGAACTAGTTGTAAAATTCCTTCTGCCCTTGATGCACTAGAGGGGAATATTTACCAATTATGCTTCCCATATAGGCAATGTTCACAGAAATCAAAATCCAGAGAGCAGTTAGACATACCTTCAACCATACCTTTACCATGTAGTAGTCGAAGACCCTTCTCTCTGATATTCCCTGGTCTTTGATGCCACAACATAACCTTTTCTCCAGAGACTGTAGGAGTTCTTTCTTCTTCAAATCCAATATCAGGAACAATGGATATATTACACCCATCACTAATAGTGCTTCCTAGAAGCTTATAAAGAGTTCCAAACCGATCTCCCTTCATCAACACCATTTCTCCTCGAACCATCCTGCAATTTCCCTTTTCAAAAATTGTGTTTACCCCTGCATCTTCCATTTTTCTTATATAAATCAAATTTTTGGCCATACCTAGGATGTGTAGAACACTAGGTAGTGTTCTAATCCTTCCATATATGAGCCTCAACTTACCCTTCCTCTTCCTATGATTCTGGTTGTTGAATCATTACCTAATAAAACATTACCTCCATTATACTTTTCATATTCGCAGAACCACTCCCTGTGGGGAGTCATATGTAAGGATGCACCAAATTCAATCAACCATGCCTCATGATCTGCATGTGTTCTTGAAGAGGCCAAGTACACATCCCCCCCTTCATCCTTGGAGGTCTTTTCTTCTATAGAAGAAGATTCTTCAGATCCTTTCTTTTTCTCAAATTTGGATCTACACTGCTTCTTGTAGTGCCCTTCTTTTCCACACCTCCAACATACCCTTACAAACTTTCTGGGAGATTTAGATCTACCCTTAGACTTAGATCTCCCACTTGAGAAATTAGATCTATTTCTTTCCTGAGAACATCCTCTTGAAAATAATGCATATGTTTTATGTCCTTCCATATTCTTCCATCTCATCTCCTCCGAAAAAAAGGATGAGACCACTTATTCAAAATTCAAAAAAATTGTATTACTACATATGGCCACAACCAGACTATCCCACGAGTTTGGTAAAGAACACAACAAAATGATACATTTATATTCATCTAAAATTTTAATCTCAATAGATACTAACTGACTTACCACAGTATTGAAGGCGTTCAAATGCTCTACCACCGAGTCTCCATCTCTCATCCTCAAGTTATAAAACTTCTTTCTCAGGAATAGTTTATTTACCAGGGACTTAGACCGATACAACTTTCCCAAATTTTCCCATAAATCCTTGGTTGTAGCTTCCTCTGACACATTCAGTAATACTGAATCAGAGAGACATAGTCAGATTGTGCTCTTTGCCTTCCGATCCATCTTTTTTAAGTCATCTGCAGAAGTTCCTGTAGGTGAAGTACCCAGATCTACCATGATCCACTGATCCTTGTCCACCAAAATATATTCCATCTTGAGCTTCCACAACTCAAATATTTTCCCACTAAACTTCTCGATCTCCATATTCGAATTTCTTGCCATATCTTTTCACCTGGAAAAACAATACTGCAGATCTCCCACTGTAACAAGGCTTATCACAGTCCTGAGCCAAACCCATGACCACAAAGGGTTCCCTTTGAAGATAATAAAGCTCTGATACCAGATGTATATCCTAACCTTGTATAATATCTACTGCAAATAGATATTCAGAAAAGAACAGAAAATATACAATGGCAAATACAAACATTACACAAAGATTTTTCCCCTGGAAACCCAAACTGAGAAAACCATCATATTTATATCCATTCATTGTGTTACATTATTTACAATACTATATACATATAGGAGCCAGAAAAATCCAAAAACCTAACCCAATGACCTGGATTAGTCCAAAACACTAATTCCTTAACCGAAAATAGAAAACCATCAGCAAAAACCATGTGCCAAAAAACCACCTAAATACATGACATGTTTCTCGAGGTAGCTGTCACATTTCCCGAGGCGGGTTTTTTTTTTCTGATGGCGCTACCCCTAGACCCCCGCGTGGGGGGCTCCACCCCCCTGCACCCCCCTGTGTGGATGATGCATACACTCAGACACTACTACTCATGCAAAGAATATAACACATACCCAACACTAGGGCCCCCCCTACGTTATCATTTTGTCTACCAGAAAACCAGTTTTTGGAGTATCTTCAGCATTAGGGTTTTGGTTGTTGGTCAATGAGGAATAGTGCAATTTTTGAAGATGAGGTCAATTTTCAAGAACACTTTGTCAGGAATTTTTCTCTATTTTTTTTTATAACCCTAAATTGCACCAGACATGCATACCTAGCATCAGGCCATCTAACTTGCTATCTTTTCCAAGCCATCACTGAGCAAGCTCTTCAAAAAAGCATTTCTTTGAAGGTGTATGCACCCTACACCACTACTTCCCACATACACACACCTACTTACCCACTACAACTCGCGTACACTTACAGAATATTGTGAAAAGTGAAAAATTGCATAGGATATTGGTTTCTGGGTCGTTACTTAACCGTTTGACTGACCATATCCAGACACCCCAACCGTTATTATCCCTTTTGGCCTATAAAATAAGGGGTCGGGGTCCCATTGCAATGGAAGCATGAGAGAAAAGAAACTTTGCCCATTTTATCAATCCCCCTTTGCCCTAATTTCAAATCCCTTTACCATTTCCCTAAGAGAGAACTGAAGAGGAGAAGAAGACGTGGAAGCAGTTGGTGCATGTTGAAGAGGATCCTAGGACCAAGTTCGAGGAGTAGTGTCAGTCTCATGTTGTAAGTGAATTTTTGTGAGATTAATATAAAGAAGTACTTTTTCCATCCCACCAAATGATGTCTTAAACTTATATGATTTGTTTACATTTCTTGTTTATGATGTCTAACCCACTAATCCATATGTAGAATGCATGCTTGTAGCTTCTTGTTTTTCTTATGATGAATGAAGGTCAACCTTGGGAAGAGATTTGTAGTGAGGAAACAACCAAGAACAAAGGGATCAACATTGGATGCAGAGTTTAAGGTAGGCCTACCAGATCTCTCTCTCTTGTCTTTTATGTATGATTGTGCGGTAATGTTGGGATAATGATTAAAAGTAGGAGACTTTAGACAGTTTTTTCTGCCTACACTTTAGACCCTTGATGTAGTCCGTAGAGGGGATTTCCCGCTATAGAAGTGTTTTTGTATGGGCCTTGTCAAAAAACACTTGTGGGATCCTACAAAACTCCATTATGCTGCTCAGTTTGGATTTTATGCCGCTAGACCAAATTGGCCACATGTCCTTGAATGGCTTGAGGAGGTCAGTTGCAACTATCGATCAAACTCAAATAGGGACGCAGATGCACAAATCGTCAGTTGAATTGGATCTAGAGAACCGGTTTTCAACTATTGGGGCTCCTATGCTATCATTCAGTTGACCGAAAAAACATTTGTTGGAGTATCACGAAAACTAGGGTTTTGGTCAATGAGGCATAGTGCAATTTCTGAAGAGGAGGTCGATTTTCAAGAACACTATGTTGTGTATTTTTGGCTAGTGTAGTCACATGGGCCTTGGATAGACAAACTAATGAGATATTAAGGAAGTTTGTTATGCTACTGGGTTTGGATTTTATGCCCCCAGACCAAATTGACCACATGTCCCTAAATGGCTTGAGGAGGAAAGTTTCAACTCGCAATAAAAATAAAACCAAGACTCAAATGCACGAACCGTCAGTTGCATTGGATTAATATCATAGGGTTTCATCTAGTGGGGCCCCTACATTATCATTTCATCAAACAAAAAATCAATTGTTGGAGTATCTCTGACACTAGGGTTTTGGTCAATGAGGCATAGTGCAATTTCTGAAGATGAGGTCAATTTTCAAGAACACTATGTCGGGCATTTTTGGATAGTGTAGTTGCATGGGGCTTGTCCAGATAGACTTGCAGGAACTTACATAACTCCTTTATGCTACTCGATTTGGATTTTATGCCCCCAGACCAAATTGGCCACATGTCCTTGAATAGCTTGAGGAGGCGAGTGGCAACTATCGATAAAAATGGCATGAATTTAGGTGGATAAATAAGTATAGTGGTGTAAGGTTTCTAAACAGACTTATGGGAGCTTACATAAGTTCGTTATGATACTTGGTTTGTATTTTATACCCCCAAATGAAATTGGCCACATGTCTTTGAATGACTTGAGGAGGCGAGTTTTAACTCATGATAAAACTCAAAACGAGACTCAGATGCATGAACCGTTAGTTGCATTGGATTCAAAGCATTGGGCTTCAACTAGTGGCCCCCCTACGCTATCATTATGTCGACTAGAAAACCATTTGTTGGAGTATCTTTGACAGAAGGTTTTGGTCAATGAGGCATAATGCAATTTCTGAAGATGAGGTAGATTTTCAAGAACACTCTATGAGGTGTTTTTGGCTAGTGTAGTCGCATGGGCCTTGGCCAAACAGACTTGCGAGAGCTTACAAAACTTCGTTATTTTGTTTGGTTTGGATTTTATGCCCCTGGATGAAATTAGTCACATGTTCTTGAATGGCTTGAGGAGGCAAGTTGCAACTATCGATAAAAATCAAACCGAGACTCAGATACATGAACCTTCAGTTGAATTGGATCTAGAGCACCGATTTTCAACTATTGTGGCTCATATGCTATCATTTCATCGACCGAAAAAAAAATCGTTGTAATATCTCCAACATTAGGGTTTTGGTCAATGAGGCATAGTGCAATGTCTGAAGAGGAGGTCGATTTTCAAGATCACTTTGTAAGGTCTTTTTGGCTAGTGTATTCATGTTGGCCTTGGACAAACATAATTGTGGGAGCTTACGGAAGTTTGTTATGCTACTCGATTTGGATTCTATGCCCCTGGACCAAATTGACCACATGTCCCTAAATGGCTCGAGGAGGCGAGTTGCAACTCAGGATAAAACTCAAACCAGGACTTAGATGCACAAACCGTCAGTTCCATTGGACTAAGAGCACCAAACTTCAGCTAGTGGGACCCCTACACTATCATTCAGTTGACAAGAAAATCATTTGTTGGAGTATCTTCAACACTAGGGTTTTGGTCAATGAGGCATAGTGCGTAGGGTGTTTTTGGCTATGGTATTGGTATGGTATGGTATTGTATTGGTATTGGTATTGGTATGGTATTGGGATGGTATTGGTATGGTATTGGTATGCATATCATTTCCAATGCATACCATTGTGGTATGCAATGGTATTGGTATTGGTATGCAATGGTATGGTATTGTTATTGCTATTTCTATTGGAAATGGTATTCGTATGGTATGGTATGGTATTGGCAATGGTATTGCTATGCATATCATTGTCAATGTATACCATTGCAACGAAACGGTACTAGTAATGGTATTTTTATGCAATCATATGTTATTGGTATTGGTATTGGTATGGTATGGCATTGGAAGCGGTATTGGTATTGGTATCAAATGGTATTGGTATGCATATCATTTCCAATGATATTGGTATGGTATTTTTATTGGTATGGTATGGTATGGTATTGCTATGGTATTGGTATTCACATCATTTCCAATGCATACCATTTCCAGGAAATGGTATGCAATGGTATGGTATTGGTATGGTATGGTATGGTATTGGTATTGGTATTAGTATGGTATGTTATGGTATTGGTATTGGTATTGATATTCGTATGGTATTGATATGCATACCACTGCTAATGCTTATCATTGCCAATGGTATTGGTATGGTATGGTATGGTATTGGTATTGGAATTGGTATGGTATTGGTATGTCTTACCCCCTATCCAGGGGGTAACTAAGGAGATTTTGTCTCGAGGCCCATAGGTTCCATACATGGAGTGCCAAGATCCTGAAAAACTAAGAATGGCCCCTCTTTTCTTTAGTGCAATCCATATACCATCAGCAGTATTCATCACTCCATCTTAGTCCCAAAGTAGTAATGGGTCTTTCTCCATGAGGTAATGAGTCTGGGTATAATGGTATATATCACTCCAATATTTAAGGGACTTTAAAATGTTGCATTAAGAATTTCTTGATTTCATAATGTTTTCTTTGAAATTATGCTATTTTCCTTGTTTAAACCTAGGAGGGTAACATGGTACCCTAGTAAGGTGATTTACTTTTAGGATGGGTTTCTATTGGGTGGATCTTTGAAGAGTCATCATCCGTTCCATAATTTTCGTCCTTATTCCTTCCATCTCCCCATATTTTGGGCATTGGGATAGGCTACACTTGGAAGGGTTGTACCTAACCTTATAAGAAGAAGGGACTAAAGGCCAAAAGGGTAAAATTAGTTGGAAATAGTTAAAAGACATTTTTGAAACCTTTGAGATGCTTCTCCCAGGGATTCTCGAGAAAGCAGTGAAAATATTATCATTAAGAAAATGGGACCCACGAGATAACATAAACACTCAAGGTAGTATTTGATGGATAGGAGGTATCATCATGAGCTAGTCTATCATGACCATGAACATGTAGCGGTATGAAATTACCACCTATCTGGTAACCAAGATAGGGTAGTGGCTCTTGGTTACATAGCCAAGAGAAAGGTGGTCTCATTACGAGCCATCCTTCTCATTTCTGTGAATTTTTTTGTGGATGACACTATCACCTATGGTCATCAAGCCAAGGCAGTCACCATTAACTATTTCCTTGTAGCATAAGAGAAAAGATACAAAACAAAAGTTAAGAATAAAATGTAATGATGCACATGTTTGGGTGATTTAATTATTGGATGTGATTTTCATGCTATGATCCTTGTGACTTATGGACCTCATCGCCTTGCAAAAACTCCAAAATTCTTCTTCTACTTGATACTCTACTAATCTAACCTAATTACTAACATATCCTAGACTACTAACTCTTAAATATTGTTGTTTCTACAACCCTTGTTTTTCAGCCCTAACAAGCCTACTAACTAACTAGCTAACCCAGAATTTGCACAAGCCTAGGCACTATCACCCTAAGTAATTGAACTACTTATTTTTTTTGTTCTAAGTGAATTTGTGAAGTTGTTGTTGTTGTTATCATTACTTTTATAGTCAATGTTTACAACCCTAAAAACGTACAGTAACAAGAGAACTGCCCAGAAAATTCTACTAGGTAAGTTACCATCATTTGACGACAAAATTGTGTATGTTATTTCCTTTAAGAAGTACCTTTTATGGAGTATTTTAATGTTGTCATCACTGCCAATTTGTTTCTGTTATAAGTTTTTAGACAACCATTTGAAATACATTACTTGATTCCTATATATTTAAAATTTTCAAGTGGAAAAAGTATTATCATTGTGAAAGCTTTAATATCTCATTATATTTGTCCAAACAAATTGCAATTTTTGGATATAGTGCAACTGCTACAGATTGATCTTTTTTAATATGTATACACTTGTATAGTAGCATATTTTTAATCATAAAGTCACTATTTTTTCAAGCATTGATATCATTGATTATTGCTATAATGTTTGTTGTTTCATTGGTAAAGGGAAGTTACAAATTCACCTTACTCCCCTTTGACCCTTCAACATAATCAAACTAGTGACTTTACTCTTTTTAGTGACCTAGAGAGACAAGTAGTATTGTCTTGTCTTTTCCCCTTCAACAACCAACTAGGTCTTCGGACGTCTCCCTTGGAGTGAGTATTTTTTCCTACTAAATAGAACTAGGTACCATGTTGGGGTGACAATGACATGGATACTTTTGTGTTATGCCAATCTAGGCCTACTTGCATTTAGGCTTTGGGAAAGTACAGATTGTGCGATAACAATATGCATATCATTTCCAATGCACACCATTGTCATGCAATGTTATTTTTATTGGTCTGCAATGGTATTGGTATTGGTATTGGTATGGCATGGTATGGTATGGTATTGGTATTGGTATGGTATTGATATGGTATATTATTGGTATGGTATTAATATTGGTATGGTATTAGTATTGTTATGGTATCAGTATTGGTATTGGTATGGTATGGTATGGTATGGTATGGTATAGTATTGGTATTGGTAGTGGTATGGTATTGGTATTGGTGTTGGTCCTAAAGTCTCCACCTGAATAGTAAATGGCATAGCTAGGCAACCTCAAGTTTGGAATGGTTGGTTTTTGTGATGATTTGATTTTTTTGGTCAGTTTGGAGGGTTGGTTTACCAAGAAAAAAAACATGGTTGGGTTGGAAAAACGATATGATTGTTTTCCCTCCTTGGATGGTGGCACACAAATGATAGACAAGTGAGAAAATAGAGGTATTAACAAAGGAAAAACAACAAACAACTCAATGAATTATCTATTTTAAGAATTTTAAGTCTTAAAATAATATTTCAGGTCATTAAACAAGTATCCAAACACAATTACTCCCATAGGTTGCAATAAAAAAAATATTCACTAAAGAATTATTTGTTTTACAGGTTGCATATTAGTAAAGATGAGTTATAAAATAAATGAAAGTAAAATGAAATGTACTTTACACACATAAAAAATTGCATTCAAGATAAGAGAAAAACACATATAGATTTGAATATAAAACACACTATCATCAAGAGCATATTCACTAGGTAGAGAGATTTTAAAACATCATAGAAGATGTTCAACCAGTTTGATATATTGATGTCCTTCCCAAAAACCAAACACAAAAAACATACAAAAACTGCATATTTATCAAAGTTGTAGAGGCTCTCGTCCATCTGGAACTGAGGCTTAACTCTACACTATCAACTGGAGAACAACTTATTGACTTAAGTAAACACTAATGGAGTATAGTAATGTATACTTCAAACTTGAATTAACAAAAAATAAGTGGTTCATATCAAACACAAATGACCACTTATTATTCCTTAATCTAAAAGAGTCTTGAATTTAAATACCTAAATTTTTGCTATTGATAAAGCTAAACTGATGCATATGTTGAAATGAAGTGAGTTTTGACAAAACATAATAGGACTGAATCGAGCACTTGTATCCATGTGCACTATTGGAGGCCAAATGGGAGATAACTGAATAGTTGGAATCCTCCTTGAACTCTTCCTCATCTTTGACAGTAGTAAACTATAACACAACTCACCCATAATTTGGCAAATTTATGGAAAAAAATGACCTCAAATACCTCTTTGATTCTCTCAGACCATGATAAATGTGTAAAATATGAGGGAGGGTTTTATGCATGGGACTATTAGAAAAACAAATCTCTTTCATTTTTCACAATTTCACCTGAATCTATTCAGAAGGCGCGCCTAAAGACAACCATAAAAATAGGGAAATTAGCATTTGATGAATTTCTGGAAAAATGACCTCAAATGTATCTTTGATTCTCTCACACCATGATACATGTGTAAAATATGATAGAGGTTGTTTTGCATGGTCTTGTTATAAATAAAAAAAAAACTCTTTTTGTTTTCACAAATTCACCTCCATATGTTCGGGAGGCATGCCGAAATTGAATGACAAAAACATGAAAAAAAACAAAGCATTTTGTGAATTTATGGCAACGGCCTAGCAATCCTTTCTTTGAATGTGATCTGTCTCTATTTAATCATGAAATTATATATCTGAATGTTATTTTATCGGCATATAATTCTAGAATCAACCCTTGATTGACCCTTATGAATATGGAGTAGTTGGATTGTTTCTAGTGAATGTCGATCTAAAATTATGCCTGGAAAAGAGGATCAAATCTGCAAAAATCTTGAGATCTGGAAGTGAATATGATCATTTTCTTATTTGTTGAATATCATTTCTTTCAAATATTCAATTAATAACACACTTTTATTTCGAGAAATGGCATGAAAATTCAAGTTCTATTAGTCTTATTGGACATTTCAAGGTCTTGGTTCCCTTTCCTCTTTCTATCTGATACAAACCTTGTTTCCCTCCTTCTCTCTTTTATTTGTTGTAGTTGATCTGTTTGCACTCAATGGGTACCTTTAGTTTTGGGAGCTCTTTTCTTGCTTCCATATTGTTGTGATGCCTTCGATGAGCTACCATCTTAAGGGGAAACCTTATCTTCTATATTATCTTCATCTCCTTTATCATCAATCTTTGTATCATGATGCTTTTATTTATTTATTAAACACACATATTGTAGAAAGTAATCCCAAGATGTTTCAATTTATTCCAGTGAGAAAACTAAGCGACGATATGATTCTTGAAATTTAATTCACTGATATTGCATACAATGAGATGATCATGACCTTAATTTTGATGAAGTTTCACTTGTAAATATAATTCTTTGCAAACTCTTGTGATCATGACAACCATAGGTGAAGTTCGCACGATATTAACATGAACTTAACATGAGATATGTAATCATGAACTCAAAAATGACTGGCATTCTGGGGTGCTCATGATCATGCATGCACATGTAGGCACCAACACTGCACTTTTTTTTTAAATATTTGAATTCACTTTTGAATGTTGAAAGGGCTAAAACAATGTTCTTTTACTAAAGCAACACACTTTTACCTTGTTTGCAAGAACATGCTTGTTCTTGCAATCAACGTTTTTTTAAGTGAAAAAGGCCTTGCCAACCTGATATAATCTTAAGTAAAATATTCCATGGTGAGAACATGTTGTTAACCCAAACCAGATGTGAAAAAATATTTCAAGAAAGAAATAAAATGGTGCAAACATAAAAGAGGGGAAAACAACTCAAGTTGACACATAAACCATGGAGGAGAATTAAAAAAAAAGAACAGGCTTAAAGAGGATGTATAGGTGAAAGAAGGGGAAGGGAAGGGAAGGGATGCTGACCTAAGTTCCAACATTAGCTCCAACCGAGGATAACACTTCCCCGTGAGATGCTAAGAATAGTAGATCAGGTTCCTTACCTCTCCAAACTTGTTGTAACTTACCTTTGTTTATGTCTGCTAGCCATGCTCTATGTCCTTATTAAATATGAAAATCAAACTACAACTACACTCTAGTGCCTTTGTTTGGATATGGAGTATTATTGTTCATATACATATAAACAAACCGAAAATGAAATTCTCAAATGACGATCTTATTCAACACACCTCTACTCTAGCTAACTGAAATTAAATACCCAAGTCTAAAAAAAATTCCAAAATAACCAATCAAGCAACGAGATTCTTGGCATGTCTTCATGTACGCTGTTGAAAACATGAAAAGAAAAAAATGTACACAACAAAAAATCTAATGTCAGCTCATACTTACTGCCACACATTGTGTGAATCATACCAACAACTGCAATATTATATACCCCTATTGAAAATGAATCCATCCAATCATATATGTGATCATCAAGAACATGAGGAGACTCCAGCTGATCGAGAATACTAGTCACAACTGTTTGAAATATACTATATGAAAAAGAATGGGTTGCTCAGGTCCTCATTGAAACAAATCATGAAAGTCATGTGATTCACAAATGTTAAGGGCAACAAAACACTCTTGATATTTCTCATCTTGTTGTTTGAAATGAATGGGTATGTCTTCTTCATTTCTCATTTTTTCTTGTTCTTTCTCCAGAATGTTATTTTCAGACTTATAGATTTCTTGTTGCTCAACAATTTTTGGAGAATGCAGAACCATGTCTACTGCAAAATAAGATTTGAAATGTTGATTTAGTATCTCCTCTTCATTTTCTACTACAACTATTGAAACCTTCTCAACATCACCCTCTTCAACTCGTTGCTCAACGGTTGGTAAAGAAGAAGGAATTATCAATTGCTCATGTAATTATTCATGTTCTTATTTACTATATTCTTGTGACTTAGAACCATAACTGTCATCTGCTGGCCCATTACATATGGAAACTTTAGAGAGAAGGGAAGTGACATGTTCTAGGTCTTCAACATCATTGTCTCCATAATGATCAAACAAAGGCAGATCATTAAGGGATATAACTTGAGAGAGCCGCTTATAATCTTCTTCAATGATGGGCTCGTTGTATGATCCTACAATAAGATTTTGCTTAAAATACACTTGATATTATTCACAACCAATAAATGGAGTTTTTTCAACTTCAAATATATCATAAAAAGGTTGATTATAAAATATTTATGAATGTTGAAATTCAAAAACGTTTCTTTCATAAAAAACAGGTGATAAATCTTCATGAAAAATTTCAACAACAAATTTATTAGAGTCATGACTATCATTAGCTACATCATGAACACAAAGCTGGAAAAACTTCTGTTGGAAATCCAAACTGAATAAGGCTTTAACATCAACATTTATTGCCTTCTCATCATTTTTTTCAGTTTTAAAAGAATGTTGAAAGTCATCTTGTTGTATAACATAATTGGAAGAAGATACAACTAGTAATGAATATTCTTCCTCTTCCTCAACATTATCGTCCCCTTCATATACACTGCTAGAGGAATCAACTGCTAAATCCTGAGTATATAATGCATATCCCTCGCAACAATGCTCAAACATAATTTCAGTTGGATAAAATTTCTTGCAATACAAATAAAAATAAACATGAAACTCCCTCAAAGATGAAATACTAGAGGCAGGAATAGTCTTGTACCATTGTCTCTCATAATCATCTAATGAGTACATGAACATTTTCATCAATACATCTTGATGATGTATATTTAGCTGATCCATGCATTGATGAAACTTGATCACATCAAGTGTCATATTGTCCTCATCCTTTTCTCTAAACCGTGGAAGAAAATATCCCCATACATATATAGTGGGAACAACATTAGGGAAACCAACAATATTAACAAAGTTAAAATGGAAAAACATTCGAGCCAAGATGGATTCCATCTAAAAATATGACTTCTTGAAACTATGGAGATGCCACTAGATTCTTTAACCATGGAGTTTCCAGGTGAATGATCTATAGTCTGAATGTGTCTAGTCTTTGTTCACCATCAAAGATCAGATTTTGTCCTTGTCGTTCTCCTACAGAAATATATTTCATTACTCTTATCCTCGGCAACTGTTAGCACCATGATTTTCATAGCTAGAGTTAGAGGTTTGTCCAAAGTTTTCAAACTCATGACATAATACTGGGAAAATCAAGGCATTCCTAGATGAGTCATAGGTTAGGGTGAATATCATGTCAAAATGTATTATGGTTCATCAACACCTTTCATGAGGTTAGAGAAGGAAAAATCATGACACTCCATGTCATTGGTATCATTGAAAACTTCAAAAGCATACTCATTGTGCAAGTTTGTTGCACAAAGGATTTTGTTGCTATCATTTGTTGTGTGATGTGCAGAGGATGTTGTCGCATAGAGGATGATGTCACACATAGGATGTTTTCACACAAAGGATGTTGTTGCGCAGAGGATTCTATCGAGCATAGGATGTTGT
>SNQJ01S0007391.1:23537-98422 GCA_010110895.2 Picea sitchensis | reverse complement strand
GTGTGTGTATATATATATATAAGGACCTGTTATCGCTCAATTTGTACTTATTCCAAAGGAAAAGGTTAAGGGAAGGAAAATTGGCGTAACATGAGGTTATCCTATCACTGTCACCTCAGCAAGATACCTCTTTCTATTAAGGGTTGATGGCCCAGGGGAGACGCCCCTGATGACCTGGGGGTTTGAGAAGGAAAATGTTAAAGTGTCTATAAAAGTATCTGCTCTCACAAGTCACGCTGATCAGAAAGTCCCAAGGTTTTTACCAATGAAGTAATGAAGTATTCAGATGTACCTGCCCAGAACAAAGAAACAAGAAAATATATATTTTGCAAGCACAACTTGCTATTAGTACTTCATAAAACCATGGAATTTATCAATAAAAGAAATAGTTGATATATGATGAAGCAAACAAAATTTTATAAAAAAAAATGTTTATGAGATGATTGCTTCACAATAAATGCCTTTAAAGAGCTTCAAAATGACCCAAAATAATCATTCATTAATACCAAAGTACTAGCATTTGTCATAAGCAAATTAGGTAGTGTATAAATCAACTTTACAATTGCTTTTAGGTGCTTTTAATGCTGCAATAGATGGTTGTAGCTTACTTTTGTAACAACAAAAAGTAGGTTAGTAGATTAGTCTATTCTAGAGTTAGGAATAGTTAGTAGAGAGCTTAAGGTAAAAGTTTTGAGGGTGGCTTTCATCAATCACTCAATTGTAAGGCTTAAATCAGTGCTTTTAGGGTAAATGGAGTCTCTTTTAGCAGTGAATATATTGAAGGAACAAAATGATAATAAGAGAGCTAGAGACAAGAATATTAATGATTGAAGTGTTGGTAGCCCAAGGCTTCAACCACTAAACCTTAGGGGGGAAATGGACACTAGGAAGTAGGTAACCCTAGGCCCTAGCGGTTTTCCTCATTCTTAGCTCAAAGATTAAGTACATGATGGATAGATGAAGAAAAATATGCTAGGTTGTTTCAATGGAAAGGCCCTTAGCACAAAGCTTCAATAAAATTGGGTTTCTAGCATAATCTAGTAGGTGAAAGTTGTTAAGGAAAGAACAATAACATGTGCTTTAGCCTCCTAGGGTTTTAAGCTAGCAATTTCATAATCTTAGAATAAATTCAGGATAAATACAACCATAATCATTCAATGAAGAAGAATTGCAGAAAATTTACTTACATTCACCAAGAATCATCTAGCAATATGCCTAGTTGAACACTTCCACCAAGAAAAATGCTAAAACACACCAAGAATAACCTCCTTCAAGAAGTGCACACCAAATTTCAGCCAAGAAACCCTAATTAGGGCACAAATTTCAGATCTCACTTAAGTGTGAGTGAAAGATGATGAAAAATAAGAGAGTTTTTTTCCTTATTTATACAATACAAATGACCTTTAATTTACAAATTAGGTCAAAAACGCCGACATGGCCAGTTTACATGTAATATCCAGTTTTTACATAAAAATGACAAATTAAACCCTAAATAAAGCATAATAGGTGACAACATGCCCTTTTAGGGTGACATTAGGCCTCTCTGGTGAAACATTCTCCTCCAGGAGAAAAACCTTAGGCCTCCCAAGGCCTCTGGATCAAGCCACACATGCCACTTGGCACACAACTGCCTCCAAAGTGTCCATCAAATGTTGGGTGATGTCAAGGGTCACAGAGGTGATGTCATCGGCCTTTCAAGGCCAACATCATAGTGGGAGGGAAATAACCCCTAGGTACAGGCCTTCCAGGATGTCTCTGGTGGAACATCCTCCTCTCTCTCCAATGCAAGCCTCTAACATGTGTCTACCCCTGGATGGGGTCTCAACATCCATCTGGTGGGATTTTAGCCCAATGGAGGTCCAAACTAATCATCTCCCCATCTGTACCTCTCCGTCGGGTGTGGCCTTGCAACAACAAGAAGTATTCCCTCCATGGGATCATAAGTCACATGGATCATAACAATGTCAATCATGTATAATAATCAAGTTATCTAAACATGTGCATAAAACCCCCCTTTCCCAGACAAGTTCTCAAAGACGTTATGTTATTCTACAAGCCAAGTTTGGAGAGGGTGTCAAGATGTCTTACTGGGATAATTCTCATTGGACTTGGGATGTTTCCAGGTGAACACAAATCCAATCCATGTAAGTGGATGACGTGGTGTAGGGATGTTTGAGCAATGGGTGCAGTAATGATAGGGTAATGTATGGCTTACCTGTGGGTGCCTCTGAAGAGGGGGCTTGTCATGGATGCAATGTTTCCAAGTCCATTCAATTCCTTTTACCTTTTTATCTTATTTCTTTTTCTTTCAAGAGACTAGTTACGGGACACTACCCTAGCGTGGTGATCAATGGTGACATTGTTACCCACAAGCATTTCACGAAGATGAGAAGGCTGGCTCTTGACGAGACCCCCTTTCTCTTGGCTATTCCGCCAAGAGCCACTACCCTAACGTGGTGACTAGCTGAATGGTAGTGTCATATAATTACATTCCCATGGACCTAATAGGTTGCCTCGTGATGAGACCCCCTATCCTCCAACTAGGTCTTGATTTTATTATTTTATGGGTCCCTCTTTTTTTTGCTAAGAATCTTTTTATTACTTTCTCAGGGATCCCTGGGTGAAACATATGAATTTTTTGTTCTTTTGGCTTTTATCTTTTTCCAACTACTTTTACCCTCTCATCTTTTATCCCCTTCTTCCCACAAGGTAAGGTACAACCATTTGCTAGCTTGGCAAACCCAATGCATGAACTAGTGTAGGGGATGGATGAGAGGGAAAATGATGAAAAGTGATAAGTATGGTGGGAATGGATGATGTCCTTTCATAAACCCACCCAGTGGCAATTCAAATCCTAAGAGAACCAACTTGCTAGGGAATCCTGTCATTCCCCCCCAGGTGTGGACAAGTGGAAAGGCATAAAGTCCAAGCACATGTCAAAAGAAAAAATAATTAAATGCACATATTCAAATGTTTTGAGAATCAGAGTGACACATACCATGATACCCAAACTCATTACCTCATGGAGAAAGACCCACTGTTGCTGAAGGACTAGGCTGATGGGAAGGATGTTGTTGTTTCTGACAAGGTGGAAGTGCTAAAGATGAAAGATGGGCCCTCTAGGGCCATGCTCAAGTCAATATGGCTCTCGGTACTCCATGTCTAGGACCTGTGGGCCTCAAGACATAATCTCTTTAGTTATCCCCGGGCTAGGGGATAATAGGACCTAAGAAATACTGGAAGAAAGATCTTTCCAAGAAAGGAAAAAATTTAGTAAATAAAGCAGCAGGGAGAAAAAGGGGATGCTATTTGTGTGGCGAACCAGGACACTTTACAAAATATTGTCCCCAAAAGAGTTTGGAACTAGATCAATGTATGCAGAAGAAGATTTTGGAGAAAATTGGAACTATATCAAAACTGACATTGAATAATTTTGTTATGACAACGAAATTTATGAATTAGAACCTTACAATGAATATGGAAAAGAACCAATAGGAAGAGTCTGCAAGTAATTTTCTTTTAATAAAATGAAATGGTACATAAATTTAAAAAATAAAAAATAAAAACCTGAAGCACCTAGCTTATGGAGTCTTGATCTCAATCCTAAACAAAAAAATAAAGCCATATATATATGGAAAAATAATGAGATTGAAGGAAATAATAGAGAATAAAAGAAAGAAGAGAAGACTCCACCCAAGTGGTGTAAGAGAGAAACCAAAAGATTCAAGGAGGAAAATTCCCAACCATTATCATGTGATTGGTGAATTTCCATTTAAAATAGAAAATTTAGAAGGAAATGAACTTATTTTTTTAACATTGGTTGTACATTCAATATGATCCATGAAAACATACGAGTGGCAGGAGCAGGCCGGGGGAGTCTCCATGATCCTAGAGGAACTTCAATAATCTCTTACACCTAGAGATTTGGTAATATATCCAACAACTTGGTTGAGGATTATGCTCTATTGTGTGGTCTATATATAGCTACAAAGGAAAATATTGGAGCTCTCTCAGTCTTCAGGGACTCAATGATTATCATCAAAGATGCGATTGGAAAATTCACTCCTAAAGGAGCCAAGTTAAAAACCATCATCTTTAAAATCAAGCATGAACTTATCTCCTTTATTTGAGTCTCATTTTTCCATGTTAAGAGGGACTTGAGCAAGGAAGAAAACCTATGGTACAAGCATGAAAAAAAACTTAGCCCTATCACTTTGGTTAAAAATGGGGTTCAAGACCATATGTTCATTCCCTAAGTCTTGGATTAAGTGGACATCAAGCTGATTTCATATCACCATGAATCAACATTTGATTATGAGTTGGCAAAGTCTTAGGATGGGCAATCCAAGGACACTTAATGCCATCGTCTTCATGCAAAAACACCCCTCATTCATGGCTATTGAATGTCGCTCCGTACATTCATGGTGGGATAATGGGTGGGATAAGGAAAAAGTGTTGGTGTATTGCATGATGGTTTACCCATGCGCCTGACAATTTGGTAAGTACCCTAGTTAGCATTGGCAACCTGTTTGGTTCATTTATTCTCCAAATAAGTCTTTTCCTTTCAATAGTCTCCTATGTGAGCAAGGAGTCAAGTGGGTTAAGCTTGTTTTTTTATGTCTCTTTGGCTTTTTTCACTCTAGCACTCCACCCATCCTTTCCTTCTATGATCTCACAATTTTATTTGGAGAAGCTGAGACATTTGGGTAGTGGAATTTTTGGCAAGAATCATAATTTTTCTACAAGGAACCTTTCTAGCAGTCAATTGTTAATTTGGAAGTTGGGTCCTTATGGAACACGATTTTTTTGTATGTAGAAACCTTTTCATAATTTGGGTTCGCTATATCCCTGAATCCCTAAATTCCCATGTTAAAGTTGTTTTTGAGTGGGAAAAATATTTCTACTTTAGTGCAACTATTAAACATTGGTGCCCTGAATATGGATTTAGTGTATTGGGATTGTGTTTCATTGTAGAAGATTGGTGTTTTGAATCTGGGTACAATGTTGTAAGTACATTATGGTTCAAGCCATCTAAAAGAAAGTCTACATCTATGTTTTTTGGTGGTTTCCTCTCCTTTGTCAACAATTTTCCTCATTGGATGCTATTCAGAGGGTCTTTTTTGTGTACCGCTTGCACTTGGCACACACGAAAGACACACAGGGTTGTTGGTTCGTGAACATGTTCTTTGTCTGATTTCCTCCAAATCATCAAGCTCCTACTTTGTACGTCGTGCTGAATAATGAGAGATTCCTTAATTCTCTCCTTTTAGCGTGTCTCCTTCCATCAAATTCATCTCATCTATTATGGAAATGAGACCTAGAGTCCTATGAGTACCTAGAGGCTTGCAGTCATTAGTGGAAAAATCTCTCGCCATCGAAAGTTGGGAATACATCAATGTCTCCTGATCGATGGATTCTTCAATTATTTGACCTCAACTCCTTTATTCACACTTGTAAGAATGTACTCGGTGCCTTGATACCTACTTTCATCATCGATAGGATGTCTCGCGTTTGTTAACGGTATACCTCAATGACCGATAATCAAACAAAGTCTCATTGTGTTTGACCTCAAATCCTTTATTCACATGATGTAGACATTCACCTTTGGAGGATTGTGTAGAACACTTGAAGACATGAGTTTGTAGCCACAATTTTCCTGAGTTGTTACTACCTTTTCATTGGACTAGTACCTGTGTGACTTCACTGATCATGGGAGATCATATTGTACTCCATTGTATACAAACATCTTCAGATTTATTTTGAGACTAGTCTTACTGGGCCTTGTTAGTGACCATGATAGCCTTCGGCATGTAAAAACATTTTTATTTTACTATCCATGGCCATGGACAGTTGTTTGGTATATTTTCACATGGATCCGCAGTGTAATTCAAATTGGCAGCCATGTATGCAAAGTCAATACAAATTGTAATGAGCAACTAGTTCTTCTACCTGGGTCCCCATTACTCCACTTCTGGGTTTTTATAATGTATTTCGGCCGTCGAAGATACTCCTTTGACCTCACACATTAGGGGGCATCTGTTATAGCAAGATTTTCCTCACCCCATGCAATCTTGCACAAAAGGCCTTTTTCCATTTCCCTATGCATACTTGAAGTCCCTTTTTTGCAAATCCCAAAGATAAAGACAACATTTTTCCAAATATACGCACCTTTCCTACTATACATCATGCATATACACAAGTTGCACCACTACAACCCCCGTACATCGGGAAATGTGCCCAAATTTGAAAAATGGTGTTGGGTTTCCATGTCACTTCACGAGATCAATGATCCTTGGCCTTCCATATACTGTAAACGTTTCGAATCGGCCCTTCAGTTCCATTTGAAGGCAATAAATGGGCCAAATGCAAGCTATGGAAAGAGGAGAAAGAATTCAACTTTGAGAGCAAAGTTACGATGGAGAAATTATTCACCTCACATTAAGTCTCCATCCCTTTGTCCTTTAAGTCTGAACACATTGTTCATCCCCCAATCTCTTCCCCTACTGATTGAGAACTTCATTGTCTCTCTTATATGAGCTTGCCTTTAGTGGAGGATTGAAGTGGTGGAGGCCCAGCTGGAAGGAACTTATTTTCTTGGTTCTGAACAATGCCGACACAGAAGTTTGTAATTCATTCACTTCCGCTGATTATATCTTAATAGAAATACTCTTTTCTCGTACAATTAATATCTTGCAAATATTTGAATTATTATTCCATGGGTGTGTTTGTTATGAATGTTGATGGATTATTCTATTGAATGTGCTAACATCATATATTATCACCATATGCTTGCATTTCTTGGTTGTTGAGGACTAGTTGCAGGTATATTTATTTCAGTCAAGTGCTCAATGGTGGACTTCATTGAACATCTGGATGAGGTAGGCCTTTTATCTTTTCTTGTTAGCATATTTATTTATATAACATACTTGAGATTAGAGTTGATTTCTGTAGTCATTTCCATCTGTTGTGGTTTACCCCTAGCCATAAAGAGATTTTCCTCATAACACACGTCTTAGATTAGTGCCTTTAGGGAAAAATGGAGTCTTTTAAGTAGCAACAAATGTTGAAGGAAAAGATGATAGTAGAAGAGCTAGAGATAATATAGGTTAATAGTTGAAGTGTTGGTAACCCAAGGCTTCAACTACGAAACCATAGGGGGGAAATAGCTACTAGGGTGTAGGTAACCCTAGGCCCTAGTATTTTTCCTCCTTATTTATCTCAAAGATGAAGCAAATAACATCTTGGATGAAGCAAAAGTGCTAGGGTTTTGAAATGGCGAGGCCCTTAGCAAAAGCTTCAAGAAAAAATTGGCTTCTTGGAAAAATCTAGTAGGTAAGAGCTCTTAAAGAAAGGACAATCACATGTGCTTAGCTTCCTAGGGTTTTAATCTAGAAATTTCATAATCTTAATGTAAATGCAAGATAAACATAACTATCACCATTCAATGAAGAAGAATTGTAGAAATCTTACTTACATTCATCAAGAATCATCAAGCAAAAACCCTAGTTGAACACATCCACCAAGAAAATAGCCAAAATAGTCCAAATTAGCCTCCTTCAACAAGTGCACACTTTTCATTCATGTAACCCCAAATAGGGTGCAAATTTAAAACCTCACCAAGTGTGAGTGAAAGATGAGGAAAAATACAAGGGAAAAAACCCTTATTTATACAGTTTCAATGACCAGAATTAAGTCAAAAAGGCCGACATGGCCAGTTACATGTAATATCCAGTTTTTACATTAAATGACATAATGAAACCCTAAATCAAGCTGAAAATGTGATGTCATTCCCTTTTAGGGTGACACTAGGTCTTTTTAGGGCAATGTTGGCCTCAAAGAGCAAAGTGTTATGCCTCCTTGGGCCTCTGGATCAAACCACATGTGCCACTTGGCACATAAATACCTCCAAAGTGTCCAAAACGTTGGGTGACGTCATGGGTCACATGGGTGATGTTATGGGCCTTCCAAGGCCTACATCATAGTGAGAAGGGAAAGACCCCCCTGGGTCCAGGCCTGTCGGGATGTCTCTGGTGGAACGCCCTCCTCTCTCTCTGGTGAAAACCTTTGATCTATCTTTGCCCCTCGTTGGGGTCTCAACATCCATGTGGTGGGATTTTATCCCTATGGAGGTCCAAAATAATCATCTCCCCATGTGTACCTGTTCGTCGAGTGTGGCCTTGCAACAAAAACAAGTACTCCCTCCATGGGCTCATAAGTCACAGAGATCATAGAAATGTCAATCAAATCTAATAATCAAGTTATTTGAATATGTGCATGAAACTCCCTTTCCCAAACAAGTGTTCAAAGACGTTATGCTATTCTACAAGTCAGGTTTGGAGGGGATGCTAGAATGTCCTATTGGGCTAGTTCTCATTGGATGCGTATTGCTTCCGGGTGAAGACAAATCCATGCCATGTAAGTGGATGAGGTGGTAAGGGATGTCTACACAATGGGTGCAGTGATGATAGCGGAATGTATGGATTACCTGTGGGTGCCTCTGAAGAGGGTGAGATGCACCTTGCCATGGATGCAAATGTTTCCAAGCCCATTCATGCCTTTTATATTTTATCTTTTTTTTTTTTCTTTAAAGAGACTAGTTAGGGGACACTACCTTGGTGTGGTGACCAGTGGTGACAATGTTACCCACAAGCATTTCATGGAGATGAGAAGGCTGGCTCATGATGAGACCCCCTTTCTCTTGGAAATGCCACCAAGAGACACTACCCTGGCGTGGTGACCGACTCAATGGTAGTGTCATACCTCTACATGCCCATGGACCTAATAGGTTGACTCGTGATGACACCCCTATCCTCCAACTAGGTCTTGATTTTTTTATTTTTTTATGGGTCCCTCTGTTTCTTGATGAGAAGCCTTTTATTGCTTTCTCGAGGATCCCTGGGCGAAGCATCTGAAGTTTTCATTCTTTTGGATTTTATCTTTTTTCTAGCTAATTTTACCCTCTGGGCATTTATCCCCTTCTTCCCACAAGGTAAGGGACAACCCTTTTCTAACTTGGTAAGCCCAATGCCCAAACCAGTGTATGGGATGGATGAGAGGGAAAAAGATGAGAAGTCGTAAGTATGGTGGGAACGAACGATGACCTTTCATGAAACCCCCAAGTGGAAACTCAAGCCCTATAGGAACCAAATTACTAGGGCATCCTGTCATTCCCCCCAGGTGTGGACATGTGGAAAGGCATAATTTCCAAGCACACGTTAGAAGTAAAAATAATTAAATGCACATATTCAAATTTGAGAATCAGAGTGACACATACCATGATACTCAGACTCATTAACTCATGGAGCAAGACCCACTGTTGCTGAAGGACCAGGCTGATGAGATGGATGTTTGTCCTGATGAAAAGGTGGAGGCACTGAAGAAGAAGAAGGATGGGCCCTCCAGGGCCAATAAAAATTCAATATGGATCTTGGTACTCCATGTCTAGGACCTGTGGGCCTCAAGACATAATATCCTTAGTTATCCCTAGGCCAGGGGATAAAATATGGCTCCAAATTGGGGACATGTGCTCACCGTAGAGCGCATGAGAACCTCAACATATCTGGCATAACCTGTGACCTTCTTGATCTCAACAAAATATTATTAGTAATCATTTGGGGTGGTGATATCACCCCCAACTCATATATAGTATATAAAATGAAAACAAACATATATACAAATGGAAATAAAACTACTCTAGCATGAAATGCAGATGGTATATATAATCAAAAGCCTACCTACTTACCTTTACTTACCTGTGAAGTCAAGTCTCTACCCCCTGATGAGGTTTGAGAAGGTGCCCGCTAACTGGTAATGAGTGCCTTCTTCCTTCCAATGTAGACAAATAGTAGGCATCATTGACTGACTTTCTTCCAACTCTGAAGGGTCCAAGCCAAAATTGTGCACTTCCCTTGATATTAGTAGGCTCTCCCTTCTTTGTGTCCCACATCCATAATGTGTCTCCCTCTTTGTAATCCTTAGTTCCAAACTTGGTTGTTTCTTGCGCAACCTTGGTGTATTGTCTTGAGGGAGGAGGGTGGGATTCTGCTATGAAAACTTCTTGTTGGGACGATTGGATCAATATGCTATCTTCTCCACGAACTTTATCAATAAAAGAAAAGGCTGATATAATGGTTAAGTAAACAGAAATTTGTAGCAACAATATTTATAAGATAAAAAATTCACAACAAGTGCCTTAAAATGGTTTCAAAATGACCAAGAATAATCACTTATTAACATCAAAATACTAGCATTTGTCAGAAGCAAGTAAGGCAGTTCATTAATCAAGTTTTTCAATTTCTTTTAGATGCTTTTAGTGCTGCAAAATATTGTTGTATCTTACTTTAGTAACATAAGAAACAAAGTTGGTATATTAGGCTATATTAATGTTAAGATTCGTTAGTAGAAATCTTAAGGTATAGGTTTTGATAGTTTTTTTTGTCAATAACTCAATGTAAAGTCTTAGATTAGTGTCTTTAGGGAAAAATGGAGTATTTTAAGTAGAAAAAAATCTTGAAGGAAAAGATGATAGTAGGAGACCTAGAGACAAGAGAGGTTAATACTTAAATGTTGGTAACCCAAGGCTTCAACTACCAAACCCTAGGGAGAAAATAACTACTAGGGTGTAGGTAACCGTAGGACCTAGTAGTTTTCCTCCTTCTTTACCTCAAATATGAAGAAAATAGTGGCTTGGATGAAGAAAAGTGCTAGGGTGTTGCAATGGCAAGGCCCTTAGCAAAAGCTTCAAGAAAAAATCGGCTTCTTGGAAAAATCTAGTAGGTAAAAACTCTTAAAAAAAGGAAAATAACACGTGCTTAGCTTCCTAGGGTTTTAAGAGAGAAATTTAATAATATTAATGTAAATTCAATACAAACATAACTATAACCATTCAATGAAGAAGAATTGCAGAAATCTTACTTACATTGATCAAGAATCATCAAGTAAAAACCCTAGTTGAGCACTTCCACCAAGAAAATTGCAAAAATAGTCCAAAATTAGCCTCCTTCAACAAGTGTGTACTACATTTCAGTCATGTAACCCCAAATAGGGTGCAAATTTCAGACCTCACCAAGTGTGAGTGAAAGATGATGAAAAATACTAGGGCAAAACCCCTTATTTATACAGTTTCGATGACCAGAATTAGGTAAAAAAAGGTTGACATGGCCAGTTACATGTAATATCTAGTTTTTACATTAAATGACATAATAAAACCCTAAATCAAGTTGAAAAGGTGATGCCATGTCCTTTTAGAGTGACGTTAGGTCTTTTTAGGGCAACATTGGCCTCCAAGAGCAAAACGTTAGGCCTCCTTGGACCTCTGGATCAAACCACACGTGCCACTTGGCACATAACTTCCTCCAAAGTGTTCAAAATGTTGGGTGACGTCATGGGTCACATGGGTAATGGCATGATTCACATGGGTGGCATAATGGGCCTTCCAAATCCTACATCATAGTGAGAAGGGCAAGAGCCCCCTGGGTCCAGGCCTGTCAGGTTGTCTCTGGTGGAATGCCCTCCTCTCTCTCCGGTGCAAACCTTTGATCTGTCTCTGCCCCTAGATGGGGTCTCAACATCCATATGGTGGGATTTTATCCCTATGGAGGTCTGAACTAATCATCTCCCCATGTGTACCTATCCATCGGGTGTGGCCCTGCAACAACAACAAGTGCACCCTCCATGGTCTCATAAGTCACATGGATCATAGAAATGTCAATCACATATAATAACAAAGTTATTTAAACATGTGCATGAAACCCCCTTCCTCAGACAAGTGCTCAAAGACGTTATGCTATTCTACAAGCCAGGTTTGGAGGGGATGCTAGGATGTCCTATTGGGGTAGTTCTCATTGGATGTGGATTTTTTCCGGGTGAAGACAAATCCAGGCCATGTAATTGGATGAGGTGGTAAGTCATGTATGGGCAATGTGTGTAGTGATGACAGGGGAATGTATGCCTTACCTGTGGGTGCCTCTGAAGAGGGTGAGTTGCACCTTGTCGTGGATGAAAATGTTTCTAAGCCCATTCATGCATTTTATCTTTTATCTTATTGCGTTTTCTTTCAATATACTAGTTAGGGGACACTACCCTAGCGTGGTGACCAGTGGTGACAATGTTATCCACATCAATTTCATGAAGATGAGAAGGTTGGCTCATGATGATACCCCCTTTCTCTTGGCTATGCCACCAAGAGCCACTACCCTAGCGTGGTAACCAACTGGATGGTAGTGTCATACTGATACATGCCCATGACCTAGTAGGCTGGATCGTGATGAGACCCCCTATCCTCCAACTAGGTCTTGATTTTATTATTTTTTTACGGGTCCCTCTATTTCTTGATGAGAAGCCTTTTATTGCTTTCTCGGGGATCCCTGAGAAAACCATCTAAAGGTTTCATTCTTTTGGATTTTATCTTTTTCCAGCTACTTTTAACCTCTGGGCATTTAGTGCCTTCTTCCCACAAGGTAAGGTACAACCCTTTGCTAGCTTGGAAAACCCAATTCCCGAACCAGTGCATGGGATGGATGAGAGGGAAAAATATGAGAAGTAGTAAGTATGGTGGGAATGGATGATTACCTTTCATGAACCCCCAAAATGGAAACTAAAAACCTATAGGAACCACCTTACTAGGGCATCCTATCACTCCCCCCAAGTGTGGACATGCGGAAAGGCATAAGGTCCAAGCACATGTTAGAAGTAAAAAGAATCAAATGCACATATTCAAATGTTTTGAGAATCAGAGTGACACATACCATGATACCCAGACTCATTACCTCATGGAGCAACACGAGCCACTATTGCTAAAGGACCAGGTTGATGTGATGGATTTTTTTGTTGATGACAAGGTGGAGGCGCTGAAGAAGAAGAAGGATGGGCCCTCCAGGGCCAGGCCAAATTCAATATGGCTCTTCATACTCCATGTCTAGGACATGTGGGCCTCGAGACATAATCTCCTTAGTTATCCCTAGGCTAGGGAATAACATCTGGCTCGAACTAGGGGACGTGTGCTCACCGTAGAGTGCATGAGAAACTCAACATATATGGCATAACCTGTGACCTTCTTGATCTCAACAAAATATTATTAGTAATCATTTGGGGTGGTGATATCACCCACGACTCATATATAGTACAGAAAATGAAAACAAGCATATATACAAATGGAAATACAACTACTCTAGCATGAAATGCAGATGGTATATACAATGAATGCAAATGCCTACCTACTTACATGTACTTACCTGTGAAGTCAAGTCTCTTCCCCCAGATGGGGTTTGAGGAGGTGCCCGCTAACTGGTAATGGGTTCCTTATTCCTTCCAATGTAGACAAATAGTAGGCATCATTGATTGCCTTTCTTCCAGCTTTGAAAGGTCCAAGCCAAAATTGTTCACTTCCCTTGACATTAGTAGGATCTCCCTTCTTTGTGTCCCACATCCATACTGTGTCTCACTCTTTGTAATCCTTGGTTCTGAACTTGGTTGTTTCTTACACAACCCTAGTGTATTGTCTTGAGGGAGGAGGGTGGGATTCTGCTGTGAAAAATTCTTCTTGGGACAATTGGATCAATATGATATCTTCTCCTTTCTTTAACAACCTAACAACCCCAATTTCCTTTTCTTTATATTTGTTCAGGAGTTGCTAATAATCCTCTTTCTTCGACCATTGTATCTGATCAAAGTCTTCTTCTGTAGAAAAAGGCATGTCACTAGGAGAAAATTCAGGAAGACTTTCTATGATTGGCTTATGTGTTTCATTAGCTTCGATGAGATCACTAATTTATTGCACATGGATTTTGATCATTGGCACATTCAGGAGGCGTCTTATTGTTCCATTGTTAATAGGCACATTGATATAAGTGAGATCCATCTCTAGAGTTCGTCCAAGCATTGCAACAAATTTCCTGGACAACAACATTCCCCACACATCTGGGACATCTACTACTACAATTTCCATATGGATCACTCTCTCAGGGTATCTTCCAAGGCATACTTCCACGTTCTCAATCACCCCATGTGTGGGTATGGCTCTAGACTCAAAACCACACACATTCCTATAAGGTCATGTGACTTTTAGGCCCAATTTTTCCATGACCTTCAAAGACATCATGTTAGCATCTACCCCCGAATTCATCATACAATTGTTAAGGAATTTGTTATTCATCGATAAGGTCATGAATAAAGGTGGGTGTCCATCATATTGGACCCTAAAGTGATCAGCTTGTAACATAATAGGAGGGTCCATTGGTCCATTTGATCCTTTGAAAATTTAACCTTTCTTTGACAAATGTCACCTTGACGACTTCTATCAAGGGGATGGTCACATGCATCTTGGCTAATGCCCCTTCAAATTCAAAGTTCAATTCCACTTTTTCAGTCTTGGGAGGATTCTTAGGAAGGAGGTTGTTCATGGGTGGAGGCCTTGTTTGTGATGTTGCAGGACCAGTAGAGAGAGGTTGGTTCAATTTCTTTTATTTAGTATACACTTGGAATTCTTGTTTCTTCAAATTCTCTCTTGATTATTGGTCAAGGTTGTTTATCACCTCCATCCTAGTCTTCTTGGCTACTTCGTTTATTCCCTCTTGATGTTCCTCAGGGGTAATATTAAGGCAAATATGAGAATCCTCGATGGTATGGTCCATTATGTTCACTTGGTCATGGATTTCATTGTTTTAAGGACACTCATGCTCAGAGTGTGACTCACTGCATTGCAGGAACCAAGGGTTTTCATCCACTAAGTTTGCAGGGGTTAGAGTATTTGGAACCTCTTGATCATTCTTTAGTCTGAAAACTTGGTTCCCCTTTTGGAACTAACCCTTATAAGGAAACCTAAGGTATTGTTGTTGAGTACTTTCTAGGTTGACAATCCTATTCATCATTAGCTCTTGGGTTTTTACCATGCCATCTATAGTCAATTGCAACTTTTCCAAGCTAGCACTAATGTCTGAGGTAGGTTCAACATTGTGGACTATCTTAGTTTTAGTGTCCATTTTGAATCTTGGGGTTGAGAAAGGTTCGAATCTAGATGATGAAAGGTTTTCCTCAATACTTGTAGCTAACTCTTGGGCTTCTTAGACTGTTTGAGGTTTTTTATCTCTTAGGAGATACCCTAGCTGACCTGTAAAGGCTTTTGTATAAATGAAAAGAAGGAAACTAGTAGAAGGATGATGACTCACAGGGATCTTTTGCAACAAGGTTTCAAACTTGTTGTGGAATTATCTAATGGTCTCATTCTCTTGTTTCACGAGGTTATTAAGACTTATCAACAACATGTTGGGGTATTCCTTGACACTACATCATTTGAGGAATACTTCCTCTAAACTATCCATGGTTTTAATACTGACATCAGGGAGACCATTGCACCAGAGCCTTGCGCCATCATGGAGGGTAGCAGAGAACAATTTCATAGCTAAATATTCTGCATCATCAATGATGGGATAAAGCTGGAAGAAGGCCCATAAATTGCTCATGTGATCCTCGGCACTGATTACATCATTTCCGGTAAATTTGGGAAACCATTTTTCATATTTAGGGGGAATTTTCTTAGGGTATCCCGGTATAGTTGTCATGTCTAGTGGTTTGAAAACCTTGGATGACCATTGCCTTTGGTTATTGGCTTGGTTTAGATTGACGGTCTGAGTCCCTGTCCTAGACATTGTGTTTAAGGGAAGATTTCCTCCAAACAATTATTTTACTACATAAGAGTTTCAAAGAGGCTTTCTTCTAAAGGACTGGGGAGGGTTGGTGTACCTCCCTGTGGTTTGTGGAGTCGTCAACTAGTTTTCTTGAAACTATCAAAGGGATGAGGGGATCACCCTTAGTGGAGTCTCTAGGTAAGCTTTGAAAAGTAAAGGCTCTTGAGGAAAGGATTACCGATAAGTGTCGTCTTTGAGTAGAATTGACTCATTGTTCCCCAGTAGTGGCGCCAAAATGTTATCACACAATTTGTACTTTGATCAGATGAAAGGTTAATGGAAATCAAATTAGCGCAACTGGAGGTTATCCTATCATTGTCACCACAATAGGATGCCTCTTTCTATTTAGGGTTGATGGCCCAGGGGAGATGTCCCCAGTGACCTAGGGGTTTTAGAAGGCAAGGTTGAAATGTCTACGAAAAATTCCCCTCTCACAAGTCACCACTGATAAGAAAGTCCCTGGGTTTTAACAAATGAAGTAGTGAAGTATCGAGGTGTACCTGCTCGGAACAAAGAAACAAGAAAATAGATCTTTCGCAAGTACAAATTGTTGTTAGTACTTCATAAAACCATGGACTTTATCAATAAAAGCAATGGTTGATATAGTGGTGAACTAAACAAAAATTTGTAGCTGCAATATTTATAAGATAATAACTTCACAATAAGTTCCTTAAAATGGCTTCAAAATGACCAAGAATAATCACTTATTAACATCAAAATACTAGCATTTGTTAGAAGCAAGTAAGGCAGTGCATTAATCAACTTTTTCAATTACTTTTAGATGCTTTTAGTGCTGCAAAATATGGTTGTAGATTACTTTAGTAACAACAACAACAAAGTTAGTATATTAGGCTATTCTAATGTTAGAAGTGGTTAGTATAAAGCTTAAGGTATAGGTTTTGATAGTTGTTTTTGTCAATCACTCAATGGCAAGTGTTAGATTAGTGCCTTAGGGAAAAATGGAGTCTTTTAAGTAGCAACAAATCTTGAAGGAAAATATGATAGTAGGAGAGCTAGAGACAAGAGAGTTTAATAGTTGAAGTGTTGGTAACCCAAGGCTTCAACTACCAAACCCTAGGGGGGAAATAAATAATAGGGTGTAGGTAACCCTAGGCCCTAGTAGTTTTCCTCATTATTTAGCTCAAAGATGAAGCAAATAACAATTTGGATGAAGCAAAAGTGCTAGGCTGTTGCAATGGCAAGGTCCTTAGCAAAAGCTTCAAGAAAAAATTGACTTCTTGGTAAAATCTAGTAGGTGAAAGCTCTTAAAGCAAGGACAATAACATGTGCTTAGATTCCTAGGGTTTAAAGCTAACAATTTCATAATCTTAATTTAAATGAAATATAAACATAACTATAACCATTCAATGAAGAATAATTGTAGAAATCTTACTTACATTCATCAAGAATCATCAAGCAAAAACCCTAGTTGAACACTTCCACCAAGAAAATTGCCAAAATAGTCCAAAATTAGCCTCCTTCAACAAGAGCGCACTAAATTTCAGTCATGTAACCCCAAATAGGGCGCAAATTTCAGACCTCACCAAGTGTGAGTGAAAGATGGTGAAAAATACAAGGGCAAACACCCTTATTTATATAGTTTCAATGACCATAATTATGTCAAAAAAGGTCGACATGGCCAGTTACATGTAATATCCAGTTTTTACATTAAATGACATAATAAATCCCTAAATCAAGTTGAAAAGGTGACTTCATGCCCTTTTAGGGTGACATTAGGTCTTTTTAGGGCAACATTGGCCTCCAAGATAAAATCGTTAGGCCTCCTTGGGCCTCTGGATCAAACCACACATGCCACTTGGCACATAACTGCCTCCAAAGTGTCCAAAAAGATAGGTGACATCATGGGTGATGCCATGGGCCTTCCAAGGCCTACATCATAGTGAGAAGGGAAAGACCCACCTGGTCTAGGCCTGCCGAGTTGTCTTTGGTGGAACACCCTCCTCTCTCTCCAGTGCAAACCTCTGATATGTCTCTGCCCCTGGATGGGGTCTCAACATCCATATGGTGGGATTTTATCCCTATGGAGGTATGAACTAATCATCTCGCCATGTGTACCTATCCTTTGGGTGTGGCCTTGCAACAACAACAAGTACGCCCTCCATGGGCTCATAAGTCACAGGGATCATAGCAATGTCAATCACATATAATAATCAAGTTATTTAAACATGTGCATGAAACCCCCTTTCCCAGACAAGTGCTCAAATACGTTATGCTATTCTACAAGCTAGGTTTGGAGGGGACACTAGGATGTCCTATTAGGATAGTTCTCATTGGATGTGGATTGTTTCCGGGTGAAGACAAGTCCATGCCATGTAAGTGGATGAGGTGGTAAGGGATGTCTGGGCAATGGGTGCAGTGATGAGAGGGGAATGTATGGCTTACTTTTGGGTGCCTCTAAAGAGGGTGAGTTGTACCTTGTCATGGATGAAAATGTTTCCAATCCCATTCATGCATTTTATCTTTTATCTTATTGCTTTTTCTTTCAAGACACTAGTTAGGGGACACTGCCCTGGCGTGGGGACTACTCGTGATAATGTTACCCACAATCATTTCACGAAGATGAGAAGGATGGATCATGATGAGACCCCCTTTATCTTGGCTATGCCACCAACAACCACTACCCTAGCGTGGTGACCAACTCAATGGTAGTGTCATACCGCTACATGCCCATGGACTTAATAATATGGCTCGTGATGAGACCCCCTATCCTTCAACTAGGTCTTGATTTTATTATTTTCTTACAGGTCCCTTTGTTTCTTGCTGAGAAGCCTTTTATTTCTTTCTTGGGGATCCCTGTGTGAAGCATCTGAAGGTTTCATTCTTTTGGATTTTATTTTTTTTCCAACTACTTTTACCCTCTGGGCCTTTATCCCCTTCTTCCCACAAGGTAAGGTACAACCCTTTGCTAGCTTGGAAAACCCAATTCTCGAACCACTGTATGGGATGGATGAGAGGAAAAAATATGAGAAGTGGTAAGTATGGTGGGAACGAATGATGACATTTCATGAACCCCCCAAGTGGCAATTCAAACCCTATAGGAACCAACTTACTAGGGAATCCTTTCATTCCCCTGAAGTGTGAACATGTGGAAAGGAATAAGGTCCAAGCACATGTTAGAAGTAAAAATAATTAAATGCACATATTCACATGTTTTGAGAATCAGAGTGGCACATACCATGATACCTAGACTCATTACCTCGTGGAGAAAGACCCATTGATGTTGAAGGACCATGCCGATGGGATGGATGTTGTTGTTGCTGACAAGGTGGAGGTGCTAAAGAAGAAGAAGGATGGGCCCTCTAGGGCCAGACCAAAGTCAATATCGCTCTTGGTACTCCATGTCTAGGACCTGGGGGACTCGAGACATAATCTCCTTAGTGATCCCTAGGCTAGGGGATAACATACGACACATAAACCAAACACTTTAACCAAAGTTTTAAGTTTTTCATTCAAATTTCCATCTCACGTTTGGTTTTTAGGCCTAAGTTTTAAGTTTGAGGCTTTATTTGGCCTCTTCCCGAGGCACACCCTCACCATATCTTGGCTTAAAATCACTTTCAAGTGTATATTGTATGAGTAATATTGCAGAAGTCAAGTAATGATAGAACTACTTCTAGCATTACTTCTTGGCATTAAATGTTAAATCATATATCTTTCTCCAATGTTTATTGGAATTCCCTTAGTTACCACCTATTGGAATTTCCTTAGCTGCCACCTCGTGGCATGTTTCCTATGTTTGGTTGTTGGCATGCTTCCCAAATGTCCAGGGCTAGGTCGTATTCTCTGCAACCAGGTCATATATTATTTCTTGTTCATTTGAAATGCAAGAGCTATTTCCCATTCATCTCTTCTGCTATGTCAGTTTCTCATCTCCTCTTCTATTGTGAAAATTTATGTTTTGAGTGTTGACTCCCCATATATCATCTCTGCGTTCTCCCCCTATTTCTAACTGCCCTGCAAAGATGACCGAAAATAGGAATCCGCAATGCTCCTAAGAGAAGCAAAATGATCCTTCAACGGGATGGCTAAAGGAAATTGGAACCACCCAGGGTGGCCCTAAAATACTAGAATTGAATGTCGAGGAGAGACGAGAGGGGAGAGTCTTCCTAACACTAGAAGTAAGAAAAAGAAAAATAGGTGAGGAATTTCTGAAAACAATACAAATTTCTTCTAACAATACTCATACGCTCATAGTTGCATTTTTTCTAGTTTTGGAGCTTTCTCCTTCCAACCCAACCTGTATCTTTTGTCAAGTTTACAGTTAAAGTAAATAAATTTGTAGCCTATGAAAAAAACAAGTCTCAAGTCTAAAAAAAATTACAGTACCAAACGTCTGAAAAGTACAAAGCCGACTCCAGCTGGTATTACAATATTGTCGAGCCTAGAATTTGATAAAATAATTTATGTACTTCGTGCTTATGAAAATGAGCAACTAATATCTTATGGTAATATTCTATTTTTCTTTATCTAAAGAGATGGATGTTAAAACTTTGATTTATGTCATTATTGTTTTCAACACAATTTTTCTTTCTAAAGTTTTCATTGTCATTTCCGGAGGCATACTTTTTCTTACCTGGTTGGTTTAGACATAGTCATGGTCGCCTTGGCCTTATTACAGTATAAATAAATTTATTCCTTTTTACTCTTCCTAATGAAAAGAAATCATGCACATAAAAATGTTATTGCTTTGAATTGTGACTAGTAATGAAATGAGTACTTTAATCCCTCTTGAAATGTAGGGTGCAACAAAAGGGGAAATATGTAAAACCTTGTAGGGGTGAAAATCCATTAATTTCTTTCTTAAAATATAAATGTATACTACAAAACTTGGCATCCTATATTCTAATAATTTGACTTATCACTCTGCAAAAGAATGTAGGAGCAACAAGGGTAAGAACCCGATGGTGAAACCCACACAACAATAGAAGGAAGAATTCGTCACAAACCCAGTTGGATCCAAAGCCATGGTAACCTAGGAGGAAGAGGATGATGCATGGGAAATGTTGTTCCAAACTCAAGTATGGATTAATGGACCAGAGCCTCTATATGTCATATTTCACGGTGGTAGCCAGAAGAAATTTATTTAAGAAAGGATAGTGTAGAGGCTGAGACTGGAAATTCAATCCCACCCCAAACCTTGTGAGACTTGTTTAAATGCCCATTGTCATGGATAGGAAACCCTAGACCAAAGAAACTTATGGGTTATGGATCATGGAAGTATGAAAGGAAAGGTCCATTAATGACAAAGAACAAAGCTTAAGCTGACCATGGAAGTGCATTAAATCACAGTCAATAAGGAAAAATCTTGGAAACAAAGAAATTATATCCCTTGGCTCCTCATCATTGCATATTCCTTCTTGTATGACTGATAAAATTCTCTCTCGGACTGGAGGACTCTACACTTCATCCAAACCGAGAGCTCAAGGGAAATGGTACAACACCTTGAGTTCCTTCAACTATGATCCCAACAACAACCTAAAAAATTAATCCCCTTTACCATAGAACATGCCTCATAAAAGTTGAGAACCAAATTTCTATCATCTACATCGTAACCAGTTTGAAACCCATCAATAATCTCACCTTTTTCTGTTGAATCCTCCCTAGAGTGATTTTTTTGGACATAGTGAACCCATTTTTAACCTAGAGCTAAATAGACAACACACACATATTTTTGTTGTAGCGTGGGTCAAGGTCTAAAATGTGTTGTATTTTTGGGTAGTTCAATCCGCTTACCAACTATAGCGTTGTCAAACACCCGAACATGTAGAGATGCAAGGATACACCTGGCAGATTGTCAGTTATAGTTAACCTAGATTTGTCTTTTAGCTTGACACTTGACACTTTCATCATTTAATTTTTTTGTAGTTTTATTTATTTTCTTGTAGGCCATGCAATAGACAGTCTCAAGAATATTGTGTTTCCAAATCCCATATGATAATCTCATGTGATACCCTCTGCTTAATCAACAACATGTGCCTAACAAATAACCCCAATCGTCTGATATTCCTTTGTGGTTCCATGAGGTTACTGATACAAGATTTGATTCGATATGTATTTTAAAAGAATATTTATATTTACATTTTGATAATATATAATATAAGGTGAAAGATTGAATGCTAAAAAATTATAAATTTCTCAAACCCTAAAGTAGAATGGATTTTAAAATTTTTAGTTTTGCAGAAGGGAATTTCAGATTCAAAAGACTCTATACCCTTTGTGATAAAATTTATGGCTTTACCTCGGTGTACATTCCATTCACGTCAATCAGTCGTCGTAGCTTTGAAAATTACAACCCTAATCAATCATCTCCGCATTAACATAGGGCTTCACCCTCTTTAACAATTTTGGAGAAACCCTACTTACCTAGGAGTAGGCCTGGAATATATAGGGAGGTCGTCAAATTTCATTTTCACACGTTCTTAATATAACAGTCTGAAAAATTAATGTGTACCCTTATTTTCACTGTTCAATGGATTTTTTCACTAGGTCTGGAATATATAGGGAGGTCGTCAAATTCATTTTCACACGTTTTTAATATAACAGTCTCAGAAATTAATGTGTACCCTTAATTTCACTGTTCATTGGATTTTTTCACTCTACACAATTAAGTCACTTTTCACGTATTCTTTAAAATTCTAGTAATGGTTTTTTTTTGGTTTGTTGTCTCGTTTGCAAATTTTAAAATTGGAAGTCCTTCCGGGTGCTGTACTAATAGTATAGGCATTTTAAAACAATATATGTTTTCTGTAAAATTGATCATCACAATGAACTTTGACCCAACTTTACATGTTGAAAAAAGAAAATAGGGTTTTGAGTTTTGGTTATATTAAATTTCATGTACAATCTGAAGGCCTTACTGCCTATTGTTGTTTTTTATATCAATGTTCGTAAGTGGCTTACCAATGATAATAAAGTTATGTTTGGAGGATGATGAAATAGAAATGGGATAACTTATTGCTTTCTATATTAAAAAATTCCAAAGATGAAAGACAATAGAGAAGTGGGTTCAGCCAAAACTGAATGCATGTTCTATTGAAATAATTGATTGCAAAGTCAGTTTCCTAGTATAATTGTCTTGTCAATTCTGCGAAATAATGTTACTTACAGGAAATTTTCCATCCAATGGAAATATTCTAGGGTTTAGTTTAAAATTAACAAAGTCAACCTTTACGCGTGCTATTGTTGTTGCTAGCTATTACACGTGCTATTGATACTATCCGAGTAGAGACTTGTTGCTCCGCAACCTCCTTTGTTTTATTAGGGGTTTAACCATGATATTCTAAAAAGATATAGATTATGCTTCAAATCAAGTGAACACTTTTTTATTTGAGCCTTGATTTGTAGAGAGATTTATTTAAGAGATACTCTCAATCTAAGAAAACGTGGGTCCCTTTTTGTTTAGTTTATCTGTATCCTATTATGAATCTCCCATAAATAAAAGAAAATTTTAACAATGAATAGATACAAATTGATTAAAAAATAACATTGTAGATTTTGTTTTCCCAATGAGTCGACTCCAAGAAAACTAGATACATAGGTTGTTGGTCTAATCCCATGCCCCCATTATTATAAAATTGAAACCAATGTTTAATGGTTTTGAATTTCCCATAAAAATCATAGATTGGAAAGGCCAAGCATAAGTAGCAATTCATGGACCAATAACGAGGTCAACATGCATTAACAATGATGCAATAATAATATTGTTTCACTAATGGCAATGTTTATACCAATGAAATTCTAAAGAGATAAGTAGTAACTTTAGTGTTGTTGCACTAATGACAATGTTTATACTAATGAAAGTCTAAAAAGATAAGTGGTAACTTTAGTAGTAAAATATCAAATTTCGTTCAATCATGTGTTTAACATAAGAGTTTGATTAAACCAATTAATATTTATTGATAGGCTCATATTTCATAAAGGCTTCTAACAATTTCATACTAAATCTAACAATTTCACACTAAATGTTTCTAACAATTTCAGACTAAATGATTCTACCTTTTATTTGAAGGCTTAATATCAATTTTGAAAGACAAAATGATTAGGGACCAAACTCTATATTTTATGGGAAACAAATCATTTAATATTTTTAGCTTGAAAGTTTGCTTCAACTAAGCTAGGTGATCCAATCCTTACTCTCAAATGAGAAAATATTGTGGAAGAACCTAATGTCTTGATGGAAGAAGCAAAGCGAGAAAACTGTAGGTTTTTCTGAATTGCTTACAAGTCTTGTTGAGTATAATTGGACATCGTCGAAGGCAAGGATTTTTAATCAAAAACCCATTCTTGAAGTCTTCCCATCTCCAATGCATGGAGGGATTAATAAGTTTGCAACCTTTTCAGATACTTTTGGTGATAAATAAGCATGACATCTTATTATGATAGGGTTGACATGGAGCACTAGTAGTTTGGATCACTAGAAATCACATTTTCCACAATGTGCATGAGAAACATGCAACAATTGTGAAGCAATAGCTTCAAGACATTGTCTCCTTCCATTGACTTAATAATCCATTTAGCATAAAGATCCATGACTTGCCTACACACATTTTTTTGGTTATAAATTCTCGTCACTTGCGGGGCCAACATTTTGGTTAAAAAATGTAACTGTAAATTGTATTCTAATTATTATTGTGGTATTATTCATTAGATCAATCCCCTATTGCGGATTGATCATGTCGGCTATTGTAAAATACCAAATCCCGTTTTGTGGATTGGTTAAAGTATAATTGTAATAGGCAAAATAAGAAGTCGGCCCCAGAATATATTAAAGAGGCCCCATAATATATTAAAGGTGGTTATAACCACCTAGAAGAAGAAGTCGACCCTGCCAATGAAGAGACACTTCCACATGTGCCATAATTGTATAAATAAGGAGGCTAGCACCTCACTTAGAAACACTCACTTGTTCATTTGAGGAGCAATTTTCAGAGCTGCAGTTGGAGAAGAGAGAGAGAGAGAGAGAGAGAGAGAGAGAGAGAGAGAGAGAGGACTTTATGTATTTGTTTGAGTTATCTCTTGGCATTGTATTGACTATCTATAATAAGGAAGTTTATGGGTTTTCTCCCCCATGAGGGTTTCCCAAGATAAATGATGTGTCTCTTGTGATTGTGTATTTCTCAGTGATCCTATCTTATGCTATTGTTATCTAGTGAAATGCAAAGAGATCTAATAATATATTAAACCTTAACATGGTATCAGAGCTAAGCTGAAGAGAGCATCCTTCACAAGATAAAAGTGAAAAACGTCATTGTTGTCGTACATGCAAATTAGGATTTTTTGTTGATGAAGTATTTCAGCCCCAAAACCATCTAGAAAAGTGTGCCCTTCCTCAAGGATCAATTTGGCATCCTCAACACAACTTTTCAATGGATAAATCTCCCGGAAAGTGAAACCCTAGTTTCACAAAGTACCAGAAGTACCAGAAAACCAGAGTACCAGAAGTACCGGAAGTACCAGAGGTACCAGAAGACCAGAAGCACCAGTCCAGAAATCCACAAATCAATTTTGGAGGGGTAAAATTTGGATTTTTTCAGATCCAAACACACCAGGCTACTCGCGTCAACCAAGCACACCTCCTGGTAAGTTCAAATTTGATTTTGAGCATTTTCATTTTTGGGCATTTTCCTAGCTCCAGGTAAAAGATGTCTGCAATCTCTAAGCTTGTTGACAAGCTAGAATGTGCGGAAAACTTCCGTACCTGGAAGTATAGGATTGGTCTCATTCTTGAAGAGAATGAACTAGCAATATTCGTCAAAGAAGAAGTGTCGGAACCCGACGATGTTGTAGAAAAATAAAAGCATCAAAAGGACATGATTGGGGCCAAAAGAATCATTGCAGATTCAATCAAAGATCACTTGATCCCTTATGTGTCATCAAAGAAGACTCCAAAATAAATGTTTGATGCCTAAGAAGACTATATGAAGGAAAGAACATAAACTGGAAGATGAATCTAAGAACTCAACTCAAGAATACAAGGATGCAGAGAGGAGAATCAATCCAAGAATATTTTTCCAGAATATCCCAATTCAAAGAACAACTAGAAGTGATCGGAGATGCTATAGACGAAGATAAACTTATAATGACAACCCTTAATGGTCTAACAAGACCTTGGGATTCATTCATCCAAACGATTTGTGCCAGAATGGAGAAGATAAAGTTTGACGGTCTATGGGAAGAATGCATTCAAGAAGAAACAAGAGTAGCTAACCGAGAGGATTTACTAGCAAGAGATGAACATCAAGCCCTAGCTATTCACACCAAAAAAGGAAGAAATAAGTCTTACTTCTAGAAATAAACTCATAAAGAGTCTCACCCCCAAAACAAATTTAGTCATAAAGAATCTCATCCAAAGAGATTCCAAAAGAAAGGACAACAAAAGGAAATAGATTACTCATCTGTCCAATGCTATCATTGTGACAAGATGAGACATATTGCGAGATATTGTCCAACAAGATGAGAAGAATACAAGAGGAAAAATAATGTGCACCATGCTCATGCAGTTGAAGATGAAGAGCCACCCGCAAAGATGTTAATAGAACAAATTAAAGACTATGTCTTAATCTCGGCCCTCTCAAGATCAATAACACCTAGAGAGGACACTTGGCTCATTGATAGTGGTGCCTCCAAGCACATGACAGGACAAAGAGATATTCTCTCTTACATTTCAGAAAAGAATTTTTATCAGAAAGTGAAACTTGGAGATGATTATCAATATCCCATCAATGGAATGGGAGAATCAAACTACAAACTTAATTAAGGGAATTCAATGAAGATGAAGGACGTACTCTATGTACCAGGTTTGACAAAGAACCTACTCTCCATATTAGCTTTAGAAAAGAAAGGCTTCAAAGTTGCTTTTATAGATGGAGAAGTTCTTATGTGGGCTAAAGGAGAAACCATAAAATAAGCAATCATCATTGGAAAAGAAGAAGGTGGCTTTTATAAGCTAAAGGGTCACTCAGAAGCTGCCATGACCCATGCCATTGAGAATCCATGTGAACTTTGGCATAGAAGATTAGCCCACATCAACTACAAGGCGCTACCATATGTATGCAAAGCAGTCATAGGTCTACCAGAACTCAAGGTTGACCATGAAGGCATGTGCAATGGATGTGCACAAGAGAAGAACATCAAGAACCCTTTTCCGAAGAGAGACATCAAAGCAGAAGGAGTCCTAGAACTCATTCATTCATATGTGTGTGGACCAATGCCATCATCCTCCATCAGTGGGTACGTATACTATGTATATTTCATTGATGATTATTCTCGTAAGACCTAGGTGTACTTTTTGAAATCAAAAGATGAAGTGTTCAGTAAATTCAAGGAATTCAAAGCCTTGATAAAGAATCTTTCCGAAAGAAAAATTAAGATACTTAGGTCAGATAATGGAGGAGAATACACCTCAAAAGAGTTTGTGAACTTCTGCAAACATGTTGGATCAAGAGGGAGCTCACCACTCCCTACAATCCTCAACAAAACGGTGTAGCAGAAAGAAAAAACAGACCGATAATGGTAGTGAAGACCATGATCCATGATCAAGATCTTCCTATGTGCTTATGGGCAGAAGCATCAATGACAGTCGTATATGTGAAAAACCGATTGTCCCATAGTGCACTTGGGTTCAATACCTCGGTAAATATGTTCACTGGAAAGAGGCCAGAGGTAATCCATCTCAAAATATTTGGCTGCCCAGTATTTATACATATTCTGAAAGAAAAGAGAAACAAGATGGACCCTTCAAGAAATAAGGGAATATTTGTGGGATGCTGTGAGGTCTCCAAGGCCTTCAGAATTTATATACCAAGTCACCATCACATTGATATTAGCAGGGATGTGACCTTTGATGAAGATGCAATGCTCATGAAATCGAGAAGATGCCATCTTGAAGAAGTATATGAAGAGGAACCTATAGCTCCCAGAGTTGCAGAATCAGTGAGGGAGGTTCCCAGAGCTGCAAAACCAGTGAGGGAAGTTGTAACTTCCCCTGATGAGGAAATTCTAGAAGATCATGACATAGTAGAATTTCAAGGACCTCCTCAGAAGGCGACCTCCCATAAGAGAAAACCAGCTTGGGCTAGAGAGCTTATTCAAGATGGAGAGAAGTATAGGGTTCCTAAAGGAACCACAATATAGGTGAAGAAACCTAAGCCATTCTCCAGTTATACGACTTTGATGTGTGATCTCCTAGAAAAGGAGCCTACTTTCTTTGAAGAATCCATTCAAAAGAAAGAATGGGAAGATGCCATGACAAAGGAATACCAATCCATAATAAATAATGATGTATGGGAAATAGTTTCTAGATCAAAGAGTAAGGATGTGGTATCTTCCAAATGGATATTCAAAATAAAACATGTTGTTGATGGAAGTTTTGAGAAGTATAAAGCGAGATTTGCCGCTCGTGGATTTTCTCAAAAGTAAGGCATTGACTATGAAGAGACATTCGCTCATGTCACCAGATAAAATTCGATCAAAACCATCATAGCCATTGCAACTAAGATGAAATGGAAGTTGCACCAGATGGACGTAAAGACAACTTTCCTAAATGGTGTCATTGAAGAAGAAGTGTATATAGAGAAACCTCAAGGATTTGAAGTTGAAGACAAGAAGACTCATGTCTGCAAGTTGAAGAAGGCTCTGTACGGATTGAAGAAAGCTCCTAGAGCTTGGTATGGTAGGATAGAAGGTTTTCTGACAAGCTTGGGCTTTACCAAGAGTAAAGCAAATTCTAACCTCTACTTCAAGGTTATGAACGATGAGCCGATGATATTGTTGTTGTATGTGGATGACTTATTCTTAACCGGAGAAGAAAATATCATCACCGAATGTAAGAAGAAGCTCGCCTCAAAATTTAAGATGAAAGACCTTGGCCTAATGCATTATTACTTAGGTCTTGAGGTATGGCAAAGCCCAGACAGAATCTTCCTTAACCAAGGGAAGTATGCAGTCGAAATCCTGAAGAGATTCAACATGTTGGAGTACAAGTCCATGAATACACCCATGGAAGAGAAGCTGAAGCTACTGGTCCACATTTCGTCAGAATTGATTGATGCCACGCTGTATAGATAGATCATTGGATCGTTGATGTACCTGAAGAACAACAGACCAGACATCTGTTTTTCCGTGAACACGTTGAGTCATTTTCTGGTAGAACCCAGACATGTTCACCTAGTTGCTACAAAACATGTGATGAGGTACCTTTAGGGTACATTAGATTTTGGTCTCAGCTATGATGGAGATCATGATTTCACACTGAGTGGGTACACTAATTCAGATTGGGATGGAAGTGTCTTTGATAGGAAGAGCACTTTAGGATGTTGTTTCAGTTTGGGATCAACCATGATCTCATGGCAAAGTAGGAAGCAATCCAACATTGCTCTCAGTACAACAGAAGCAGAATACATTGTTGCATGTTCTGCCAGCTACAAAGCTATATGGCTTAGAAAGTTGTTGACCAGTCTATTTGACCTAGAGATGGAAGCAACCATGATCCTATGTGACAACCAGAGATGCATAAAGATGACAAAGAATCATGTATTTCATGACAAGTCAAAGCACATAGAGATCCGATATCATTACATCCATGACATGGTGCATAGAGGATCCATAAAGATCCAATATGTTAGCATAGATGAACAAGTTGCCGATGTATTGACCAAGCCTCTATCTCATGTAAAGTTTGAGCACTTTCGAGATAATCTTGGTATAGTCCGAAAGGACCCCCCTCGAAAGGGGGAGTAGTGTTGTGTTGAGATATATCTAGTACTGTGCTTCCACCTTAATCACTGTGGCGTAAAGCCAGTCTAGTTGTTGTGTTGAGATATGCCTAGTACTGTGCTTCCAGCTTAATCGCTATGACGTAAAGCAAGTCTAGTTGTTGTGTTGAGATATGCCTAGCATTGTGCTTCCAACTTAATTGTTGTGACGTAAATCCAGTCTAGTATTGTGCTTCTAGCTTAATTGTTGTGACGAAAAGCAAGTCGAGTATTGTGCTTCCATCTTAATTGCTATGACGAAAAGCAAGCCGAGTATTGTGCTTCCAACTTAATTGCAGTGACGAAAATCAAGCTGAGTATTGTGCTTCTAGCTTAATTGTTGTGATTAAAACCAAGCCAAGTATTGTGCTTCTAGCTTAATTGTTGTGACGTAAAGCCAACCTAGTACCGTGTTTCCAGCTTAATGGTTGTGACATAAAGCCAATCTAGTATTGTGATTCCAACTTAATTGCTATGTAGTGTGCCAGCCTCGTGCTGTGATGATGAGCCAACCTCGTGCTGTGATGATGTGACCAGACTCGTGTTGTGATGATGATGTATTAGTTTTATACTAATCCATATTGATGTAGATGATGATTTCATTCCACCGAGAATGACGATGCTACCGATGAAAAAAAATTCCGACGATTTATAGATATGCCAGTCAATGTTCCAATATGATATTGATGATTTTTTCCTCTCACCCACCTGATGTTGTTGATGATGATGTCCTCTCTCTCACCTGATGCTGTTGTAGAATACCCTTCTTGTTAAGGGGGAGTGTTGAAATAATGCAACTTCAAAGTGTATTCTAACTATTATTGTGGTATTATTCATTAGATCAATCCCCTATTGCGGATTGATCATGTCGACTATTGTAAAAGACCAAATCCCCTTTTGTGGATTGGTTAAAGTATAATTGTAATAGGCAGAATAATAAGTCGGCCCCATAATATATTAAAGAGGCCCCAAAATATATTAAAGGTGGTTATAACCACCCAGAAGAAGAAGTCGGCCCTGCCAGTGAAGAGACACTTCCACACATGCAAGAATTGTATAAATAAGGAGGCTAGTGCCTCACTTAGACACACTCACTTGTTCATTTGAGGAGCAAGTTTTGGAGCTGCAGTTGGAGAAGAGAGAGAGAGAGAGGCACATTCTTGGGAGAGGACTTTCTGTATTTGTTTGAGTTATATCTTGTCATTGTATTGGCTATCTATAATAATGAAGTTTTGTTGGGTTTTCTCCCCCATGAGGGTTTCACAGGATAAATGATCTGTCTCTTGTGATTGTGTATTTCTCAGTGATCTTATCTTATGCTATTGTTATCTAGTGAAATGCAAAGAACTCTAATAATAGCTTAAACCTTAACACATTTCAACCGTCAACTAAGAAACCACAACCCAGGGGCAGCTAAGCCTTCAAAATCACCCAGGGATCACACCTAGTCTGAGCCGCACCAACCCTTAACATGGCTAGATTTTTTGGGCGTCTCCTCCCGACTAGACACACCGTAAGTGAATTGAACTCGGGTCGCCTCACAAACGAAACTCACACATTAATCGATTGAGCTAGAAGGAATTGACGACCTTCCTACACACATTGATAATTCCCAACCTACCCTAATCCTTTGGCTACAATATGGGCTCCAAAAGAAACAATTAAATCCCCTTCTCCATTGACAACTGGTGCAAATATTTCTAATTTTTGGCATAATTTTTTGTGAATAGTTCTCAACAAATCAAATAGTAAGCATGAATAATTGCAAACACCTTCATGTAAAATTGGTAGTGGATCACTAATAAAAGAGGTCAGATGACCTCAAATTGTAAATATTTATTTATTTCTTAATTCTATCAACATGACCTTTCTTTATAAGTACAAAATATGAGTACTTGGGTCATGGAACAAAGGGAAATATGTCTAGTCTTAATGATGCCTAAGACTATTTGGGCCAAGAGTGTAATTGATTATCTTAGTGGAGCTTCATTAATATTTGATACGTAATTGTGCTCAATAAACTCTTATACATGGAAACCCTGCAATTAATCAAAACAATAATTTGTATTTAACACTTCAGTAGTCCATCAAGATGGCTAGTTAATATAATTAGTTTACTTAAAGCTATTACTTTATTTCAAAACTCTAGGCCTATACACATATAGGCCTCCTCTCACAACATTTTATATTAACGAAATTAATTTGATGAAAACATAGACATTAATAAGGATACACTAAACACTAACGAGAGGCAACAACTATGGAGGGGAGGAACCAAGGGTTCACACTCAGAAGATCAATCACTATTAAATGTGCTCAAATGAAAATAGTCAACGAAAGGTTACCTTCCTTATGATTACCAACTTAGAGTTGGAAATAAAAGTTATGGAACCTCTAAGGTATCTCATATAACCAAAAGTTCACACAACAAAATTGCATTGGAAAAGAAAGTAGAGAAAATCCTAAACTCACATTTTTTCACAATTAAGATCATTTACAAAAAGGGAAACATACATTCATCCACAACTCACTTTGATCTAAAATAAATCCAATTAAACTATAAAGACCCTTGATACATTGATATCACAATTTTATAAATCTTTTAATTGATTTTTTAATTGATTTGTTTAACAATATCTTTCACTTAATTGAAAGACAAACGTGACAAACTATACAAGAATTGTGCATTAAAAAAATTTCAATGAGAATGTATACATCCCATTATAATGAGTAATGTCTGTAACATGAACTCATACAAAATAGACATAATATCCCCTTTCTAATTAGTGGTTAGACTCAATAAGTAAAACTCCAAAAATAAATTCAAAGAAAACAAAAAACTATATATCAAACATCAAACCTGGAAAGAATAAACATGCAAAGAATATGAAATAAGATCTATATGCCATAATTTTTTTAGTTGTCATGACAAAATCTTCATTTTTACAACCAAATTATGGAATGCTTCATCCTAAGAAGATTAAACAAATTTCCCTTGGTGGGTTCATGCATTCCAAGTTGCGGAGCATAGCAATGAATGTTAATTAAAATTGAATTAGAAATAAAATAAAATAAAAAGTAATAATAAAAAAAAATTAAAATTAAAATTAAAATTAAAAGATTATAAAGAAAATTAAAACAAATGGGCACTATAAAATTGATTTAGAAAACCCTTGTGATTACACTTTCAAAAAAAGTTTAAATCTTAAATAATTCATAAAATGTTATTTTTAATGTTATTTTTAGACTTTATAGAATGGTCATTATTTTTTAATATTTAAGTATATTACTGAAACGATGATGGATGGATTTCATATTAATAGAAACGATGATGGATGGATTTCATATTAATAGTAGTTTTTAAATTAAAAAAGATTAAAATTATATTATTAATAGATAAAAGTAATTTTTTTAATTTTAATAATATATTTAAAGTATGATATTAATGTATTTTTTTTATTTTTTTATTTTTTTAATTTGTGCAGGACTTATTGGTCACGCGATTAATCTGTGGCTTGAGAAACCGCGATTCAGGGGCATCTAAGTCGTCAAAATCACCCAGGGATCCCACCCGGTCTGAGCCACACCAACCCTTAACATGGTTGGATTTTTTGTCCCCACAGGTTTCGAACCGGTGACTTTAACAACACGAAGTGGCTTAACAACACACTCCGTCATCCACTGTCCTACACCTCGGGAACAATATTAATGTATTTTTTTAATTTAATGATGTTTTTTACAATTAATTTAATAAAAAATATTGAATTTTTTTATTTACAAAAATTCTATTGCACATTTATAATTAAATTGAAAATAATGCATTAACAATAACATAATTATTATGTGAACCTTAAACAACATAATATTTTAATTTATAAATTAAAATAATACTTTAAATTATTCATTAATAATTACTATAAAGTAATCAACATTAAATTGCAATAAGCATTTATGACTTTTGCTAGACATATTTATATCCATGAACTTAATATTAGTCCTATAAATTTAATGTCATCTCTTTAAAGCAGTGGAGGAGACCCTTCACCAGATAACTTAACCTTTGTCACATTAAATCATACAAAGAATTTCATAATAAACTTTAAATATGAGCTTTTTGATAATAAAAAAAGGATTATCTTAATTTAAGTTTCCCACTTAAGTTTTTTTTAATTATGCAATTTTTTTTTAACAAAAATCAGATAAAATTTATATTAAAAGAGTTGCGAAAAATTGTAAGAAAAGTACAAAAATTGAGTTGCAGGACCTGTAATTACAAAATTTGCTTCTCTGAAAGCTCCCAGTAGGTATCTGGTGAGTGGAGGCAAGAATTTATACTATTGTAAATCCGACCAGAGCTTTTACAGTAAATATCATACAATAAGAGGCTAACAAAAAAATTGTTAAACAGAGCACACACTTAAATATTGTTCTCATCCGGTGTTGGAGGTTCTCCTTCTGTTGATAGCCTCAGATTTAGTTCCAGTCGCGATCGAGGTCCAAGAGAAGAGGCTTCATCAGAGATGGCTGCAGAATATGTTGGGGAAGCCAAAGGTGAAGCAGGTCCAACCCCAAATTCAAGAATTTATATATGTTGCCTTAGCACCTCACATTCGTCCTTTGTCCGCTGATGCTCTCCCCGGTGCTAGATGGTGATTTCCATTATGGTTAATACTTTATTTGAGAGGGATCTAAGCTGAATTTGAAGATTTTGCACCGTATTAACCAATTCCTCATGCTCTTCCACTGAGATGGCGCGCTGACTGCCTGTGCTCCTTCTCATTTTGTTGGGGTTGCTTTCGCTGCCTGTCTGAATTATGCAAGAGATGATATATGTGGTCGAAGGAGGGGTAGAGTTCTCTCTCTTCTGCAGAGTATGAAATAGGCCCAAGTAATGCACCATGTGTCTTCTGATATGATCCATCATTTGCGTAAGATTCATAGGATGATTTCGAATACAATGGCCACAGGAGTTGCTACCATGCCCTCTGTTGATCCTGGTACAGCTCGCATTGCCTAAATTCAATGGATAGTACTCCCATGGAGTCATGCTGAGAGGATTCATCCCTCTCCAGGTCTTGTTACCGCGATCTGAAGCAACCTAAAGAGTTATGAAGTGACTTCCCAAGCCAAGGGAGAAGGAAGGTGAGTAAAGAGTGGCACGCGTTGAGGTGAGGGAGGGAGCGTCAAGGTGGTGAGAGGTGAGGTATAGCAGTGTGAGGGTCTGGATGTAATAGCCAAGTGGCAGAGTCAGAGGAGAGATGTTGTGACATGAAGGGTTCGCGCTGGTGGCCAGATTCAGAGTCCAAGTGTCGAGATGAGCGGACAGGTGAGTTGGCCGCTAGATGTTGAGTGCTTGTCGGATGGGTGACTGGATCATGGAATGGGCCTTAGTTGTGTGAGTCCATTGACAACCAACGAACCCAACTCTAGAGCGATTGCCAGTTTCGCTTGAGTATCGACCATTTGATTGTTGCGTCTAAGAACATGAAAAAAGGAAATATTGCATAAGTATTTGATAATTGTCGAGATTCGATGCTATATGGTATTTAAGTGGATATTCGGGGGGTGTGAACCTTTGCGGGCATGATTTATTATTATCTTAGAATCACCAATGACCTAAAGGGAGTGGATGTTTGTATTTTTGGCGAGAAGAAGGCTTTGATACAGAGTGTAAGCTTCGAATTGGTTATTGGATGCAATTTCGAGGCTCCAGTGGAAGGTGAGTGTTTGATTTCCTCATGGGAAAATGATGACCCCTCCTGCTCCTGCCACCTTAGAGTTTCCCTTTGAAGCTCCGTCAAAGTAGAGAATATGTGTCAGTTTCTCATTGTGCTAGTGTAAGAACTCAGAGTCATCATGAAGCTACCAGGAGGATCTCGTTAGAGGGGGGGGGTGGCCAATAGGAGGGATGGAGGGGAAAAAAGAGGAGATCCAATCAGATTCTAAGGTGGAGGAGAGGGTGAAGGAGATGGGTTTGGATTTGGAAAGAAAGAATTCTTTCAGAAGGGCTACACATTTTTAGCTACAAGATCTGGGGTGGAGTGAAGGTTGGAAAAGATGGCCCTATTTTGGGAGAGCCAAATTTTCCAACAAATGTACTTCGGTAAGGCTTTAAATAAGTCTTTGAAGAGAGGCTTGTTTTTTAGGGAGCCAAGATACAGGGAATTCCAATTTGAGAATAACTCTTTTGGTTGGGACGACCATATGATTTTGTTTTGGAGGCCTTGGAGGGTTGCTTTCCATACAGAGATGACATAGGGGCAATGAAGGAAAATATGCTGAGAGGTTTCCTGTGCATTGCGACATAGCTCACATATGAAAGGATCGTGTATGTTCCTTTTGAGAAGATTTTCACCTGTAAGTAATTTTCCATGTGCAACTATCCAACAAAACAAATTTACCTTAGGAGGGTTGTCATTGTTCTAGAGGAAATTCTAGATCTTATCTTTGGGGAGGAGATCTGTTTGGGAGAGAAGATGTGAATAAAATTGCTTAAAATAGCATATCCCAATGCCCCAATGATACATATGGATATCGATGGCCACCCACCTTTTCCAACTAGCTCAAAACAGTTTTCTGGCAATTTTGGTAATTTACTATTTTTAGCACTTTTCACTTCTGGAACCGTTTTGAGGCCCTAAACAATGTTTTTTGGGAAAACATGATTGAAATATGTAAATTCCTTCAATATTGCACCTAAAATGAATCTCCTCGATGATACCTTTCCAACAGGCTATCATACGCCTAAAACGGAGATTGTATGCAAAAGTTACGACCCTGGGAAGTTGATGCACTAACTTACTTAAACGGGGCCCACATGACTTTTGGCGCTTCATCTCATAGGGTTAGGTTTTTGGATGTCTAGGGTTTTTGAAATTCCTGCTTATTGTAAAAATTCCTTCAGAGCCTCATTGTAATCATCTTCTTGTGAATGAGCGCAACCATCACATCTGTTCTCAGAGATAAGCCACCACCATTCCAACAAGCTTGTTTCCACTCCATTTTAAAGTTTTCAGCGTATTTTGTTATTGAATAGAAAACCAGTTTTATTGTATCTCTGTTATTTTTTGTTAATCACCTGTTAATAATCTGTATTCATTTCGTTTTTCTCATAAAATCCGTATTAGTGGTATTAGAGCGGTCTTCTCCTTGTCGTCTTAATGCATGTCCCCAACGAGGTCAGAGTACAAAGAGTTGGGTCTCGAGCTTGTTTCTCTTGAGGACAAAATATCTCGCACGCCCAAGTGACCTCTCATGGCAGGAGAAAATAAAGATGATAGGATAGGAGATCCTTTCAAACTGTTGATTGAGGAATCCCTCATGCAACAAAGGAACGAGATGATGGATATTTTTGTGCAAATCCTTCGGTGGATACCAACATGCGACACATCTTCTTTGAACGGAGGCGCCGCCCCCTTCAAGGTACAAATAAAATTCGATATTCCTATATTTGAAGGCCAGATAGACGCAGATGTTGTAGACAAGTGGTTGAATCTACTAGAAGGGTATTTTTCTGTCTATAACTTTTCGAATAGAGAAAAGATTATTTTTCACTCCTCAAAGTCGTTCCCCATGTCAAAGATTGGTGGGAAAATTTCTGTGAGCAAAAGGAAATAGAGGAACCCTCATTATTTTCAGGTCATGACCACATGGGAATCCTTTAGGGATTCTATTAAGGAACAATACTACCCTGTCGGAAGTTATGACGACCTATATACCAAATGGACCACACTACGGCAAGAAAGAGACCAAGCAGTGTCAGATTTCAAAAATATCTTCCATACCTTGCACACCAAGCTGGGTATCAAATATTCAGAGTGACCTCTGGTGCTAAAGTATCGCGGTGCTCTGCATAGATACATCCAGACTGAAATGGAATTTCTAGACATCTCATCCTTGGGTGCGACCTACCGATATGCCGTCAAAATCGAGCAGAAGCTCAAACAAAAGATGCGAAAATTTGGGCCTGGGAACCCCTCACAAAAAAAGCCAAGAAAGGGTGGCCCCAACCCACAGAACAAAGGACAAAGAAAATATGGACAATATCAGGACAACCAGTCCAAGCCACAAGAAAAAAAGGACACCGGAAAGACAAAGAAAGATACCAAGAAGTAGTGCGACTTCCATAAGAGCCCTTGGCATAACACTGCTGACTGTCACTCAAAGTAGTCGCTGGTGGCCGAAGTGAAATCCTCTGAATCAGATGCAGACTCTGACTTTGAGCCATAACCAGAAAGGGGAAGACACATCATGGATGCGGAACCCAGTGCCACCGTTGCTACCACCAAGCTCCAACCTGGTGAACTAGACGATCCAGAAGAAGGAGAGTGCCTCTTCCATTCACAGATGTGGATAAAAGGCACTCCGTTGCACTTCATTGTTGATAGCGGTAGCCGGAAGAACCTCATCTCAGCAGATTTCATCAAGCGATTGGCCCTACCAACAACATTGCACGCACAACCCTACACCATTGGATGCCTCCACCAAGGAAGCGATCTCTGCGTCAGCCAACAGTGTCGATTGTCGTACGACATCAAGCCCTTCAAAGATGAGGTATTGTGTGATGTTTCTCCTCTCAAATTTTGTGATGTTCTTTTGGTCCAACCTTATTTATGGAAACGTCATGATGTATATGAGTCTAGGCCTCATAGTGTTATTATTACTTTGAACGGGAAATTGTACAAGATACCCGAGGCAGTCCCACCTAGTGCTATTTCCTTGATCTATGCTAGGAAATGCAGGAAGGTCATCTCTCAGACGGGAAAGTTTGTCTTCTTCCTTATTCACTCTTAGAATAAGCGAAAGATCATAGCCACATCCAGGGTCTCTGCGACCAACCTCTCCACACAACAGAAGCAAGTAGATAAGGTCGTGGAAGAATACTCAGATATCTTCTCCTCACCTACAAGGGTACCTCTGCACTACTAGGTCAAGCAACCCATCGATCTGACCCTCGACGCACCGCTGCCCAATGGGCAGTATATCATTGCTCTTTGTTAGAGAATGAGGATATCAAGAGACATATCCAAGATTTTCTCCGCAAAGGGCACATCCATCCCAACTCATCACCTTGTGGGAGCCCAATTGTGTTGGTACAGAAGAAATATGGAACCTAGTGACTCTGAATAAAATCATAGTCAAAAATCAGTACTCGGTTCCCCGAATCAATGACCTCCTTGATCAACTCATGGGGGCCAAATACTTCAGTAAGATTGATCTGAAGTCTGGCTACCACCAGGTCCTGATAGAACAGACAGATGTATGGAAGACCTCATTCAAGTCAAAGGAAGGCCTTTTGGAATGGTTGGTCATGCCCTTTGATTTGAAAAATGCTCCAACCACTTTCATGAGGATGATGGATGATATCCTGCAACCATTCACCAATACTTTTGTAGTGGTTTATCTAGATGACATTCTAATTTACAGCAAGACTTGGGCCGAACACTTGCAACATATTCAGCAGGTTCTGCACACCCTACAACAACACAAGCTATATGCCAACTTGGAAAAATTCTCCTTCGGCATGGACATGGTCCATTACCAGGGCTACATCATTGATCATCATGGCGTACATGTGGATCCAGCCAAGATCCAAGTCATTTGTGACTGGCCAGCCCCAACCACACTCACTGAGCTTCAGAGCTTCTTGGGCCTTGCCAATTTCTATCGTAGGTTCATGTTGGGATTCTCCCATATTGCATGGGCCCTCATCCAAATAAACAGGGGTGGTGGTAAGGCAGAATTTGCGTGGGGCTGGTCCCAACAACAAGCGTTCGATGATTTGAAGAAACGCTTGTGCTCAGCCCCAGTACTTTCACTACCATACCTGCAACATCCCTTTGAGATCGAGACAGATGCTTCAGACTATGCTGTGGGCACCGTTCTCACTCAGCACGACCACCCTGTGGCCTCTCAAAGCGAGACACTGTCAGATACTATCTGTAAGTACCCTACTTACGACAAAGAAATGTAATCCATTGTGAAAGCCTACCGCTAGTGGAGACATTAAATTCTTGGGAAGGAGACAGTCATCCACACTGATCATAAGCCACTACAGTTCATGCAGACATGGGGAAAATTGCAGAATGACCACCATCAAAAGTGGTCCACATACTTGCAGCAATTCCACCTCAACATCAAGTATAAAACAGGAAGCACCAATCACATCGTTGATTGCTTCAGTAGACTGCCAATCATGACACTCACCACGGTGCTAGACTCTTGTGGCCATGAGACCTTTGGATGGCCCCAACTCTATGAGACAGTCCCTGACTTTGCCACCACCTACCAAATGTTGGGTGCAAACAGAGTTGTTGATAATTTCCATCTTCAGGATGGGTTGTTGTGTCGTCTGGGCCATATCTTTGTTCCATAAAGCGAGTGAGGGAAGTTGATATGGGAATCCCACTACAGTCGGGTGGCAGGACACTTTGGCGTCAAAAAGACAGTGGCGATGCTACAGAAACATTTCTACTGGTCGAAACTTCGACAGGCAATCAACAAGTATATCAGGTCCTGCACTCCCTACGCTATTTCCAAACCGACCACTAAGAAACAGGGCTTGTACACCCCTCTTCCTACTCCTGACAGGCCATGGGAATCCATCTCAATGGACTACATGTCGGGCCTCCCATCCACCAAGCAGGGAAATGACTATGTTTTTGTGGTTGTTGATCGCTTTTCTAAGATGGCGATTTTGGTTGCCTGCAAGAAGAGCATCACATCAAAGGCCACTGCCAAGCTCTTCTTTGAATGGGTCTAGGTACATTTTGGAATCCCACAAACCATTGTATCAGATCGAGATAGTCAATTTCTCAACACATTCTAGTCGAGCCTCTGGTCACTGCTGGACACCAAGCTCACCAAATCCACGACCTTCCACCCCCAGACAGATGGCCAAACCGAGGTTGTAAATCGAATGATTATGCATATCCTTTGCATGTATAATTCAAAGAACCCTTGCACATGGGATGAGAGCCTTCCCTATGTCCAACATAGCTACAACTGAGCCTTGCATAGCTCAACTGGCCACAACCCCTTTTAGGTGGGGTTGGGATTCCAACCATTGGCTCCCATAGATGTTGCACTTCCCCTTACGGTCACCTCGATCGACTCATCTCCTACTCCAACTGAAGCTGACAAATCCACCCGGTTCATTGAGCGGATACATCACATCTGCCAATAGGTTTAGGGTATCCTATAGAAGTCCAATGACAAGTACAAACAATGCCATGATCAACATCGGGTGCCACATAAGTTTCAGGTGGGCGACAAAGTTTGGTTTCACTTGCAGAAAGAACGCCTTACAGGACCCCATCGGAAGATTCGCCCACTCCGTTATGGGTCGTACACTATCACCAAAGCCACGGGGGATAATGATTTTGAGCTCAACATTCCTCCTTTCCTTGGCCTGCACCCAGTGTTCAACGTGGATCTCCTTCGCCATTATTTTCACCATTATTGGACACCTCAGAAGTAGCATAACAAATGACACCAACATAGCTCAACCCTGACTGCATACAACAGGCATCCAATGATCAGATTGTGGACACACAGATCAAGGGAACTTGACAACAAATGATCCAACTTTATCGAGTCGTCAAAGCATGGCAACTCCTGCACCAAGGTAAGTGGTTCACCCAGGACCAAATTCAACAGAGATTTCCTCATATGATGGGGGACCTCAATGAAATGGAGACCATTTATTCCTAAGGAGGGAGGATTGATCCAAATGGATATATGTGGCCACCCACCTTTTCCAACTGCCTCAAAACAATTTTCTGAAATTTTTGGCAATTTACTATTTATAGCAGTTTTCACTTCTGGAGCTGTTTTGAGGCCCTAAACGATGTTTTTTTGGGAAAACAAGTTTGCAATATTTTAGTTCATTCGATATTGCGCCTAAAATGAATCTCCTCGATGATACCTTTCCAAAGGGCTAGCATATGCCTAAAACGGAGATCGTATGCAAAAGCTACGACCTCGGGAAGTTGATGCACTAACTTACCCAAACGAGGCCCACATGACTTTTGGCGCTTCATCTCCTAGGGTTAGGTTTTTGGATGTCTAGGGTTTTTGACATTCCTACTGATTGTAAAAAGGCCTTAAGAGACTCATTGTAATGATATTCTTGTGAATGAGTGCAACCATCATATCTCTTCTCAGAGAAAAGCCGCCACCATTCCAACAAGCTTGTTTCCACTGCATTTTACAGTTTTTAGCTTATTTCATTATTGAATTGAAAACCAGTTTGATTGTATCTCTGTTATTTTGTGTTAAGCACCTGTTAATAATCTGTATTCATTTTGTTCTGCTCATAATATCCGGATCACCCAACCTCTCATGTATTTTAGCGCATTGTGAATGGGGGCACAACCTCTCAAAAGACTTTGAACTGATGAGCTGCGTCCTGAAGATTGCTTGGGATATTTTGAAGGTTCCATCCTATCCAGTCGCCCAAATCAACATTCCAAAAAGATATATCCGAGATGTATTTCTTTCCTTGCAAGTCTATCCAATTAATGAGTGGACAAAGATGAATGTGCAGCCAAAGTGGCGGCTTTCCCATGATGTTGTCTACTCCAATAAGGATTTTTCTACCATTCCCAGGTATACAGGTGAGATGGATTTTAATGAGGGGGATGAAGGCAGAGAGAATCTTTCCGATTGGATAGCCATTGTTCAGGGAGTGTTGCTATTCTAAACACCTGAATCTACCCCCTGCTGGGTATTTCTTCAAGAGTATTGTTTTCCACCAGTTCGTCCTTCCCGAAATGAGATTCCATAAGATTTTTTCTCCCATAGCCAAGTTGGAGAGGGTAGGGTCTTTTATTCCCATGCCTCCATTTTTTTTTGGATGTTTTACAATATCCCAGTTGACAAGGTGGAATTTTTTTGTTTCAGTCTTTCCCCCTTCCCAGAGAAAACATCTTAGGAGACGGGAGATCGAGATTTTAATGCTCAGGGGTGCAAGAAGAGAGGAGAATTGAAAAATGGGGAGATCGTAGAGGAATAATTTTAAAGGCACAGTTCGACCGGCCAGATTGAGCCAGAAGGCGCCCCATTGATCCAACTTGTTTTTTATTTTGTCTAGGATTTGGTTCTAGGCAGAATTAGGAAGAGATTTAAGACAGAATGGGATTCCAAGGTATCTGAAGGTTTGCCATTTTTCTATGAGAGGGAAACAAAATATGTTTTCTATTAAGTGAGTTGTTCTTGGGGGAGTGTTCCAGGTGTAGACATTGGATTTGGCACTATTTATGAGGGCTCCCGAGGCCTAGGTGAAATCGTCCAGATCATTTTTGAATCTCTTGGCTATGACAATGAAGGCACCTCCAATGAGGAGAGTTTCATCAGTGAACTGTGAGTGGTTTACTCTCTTTGTCCCCCGAGCGATTTTGATACTAGGAACGTCTTTGGAGGCGCGATCCTTTTCCAGTTGCCTTCCAAGAGTTTCTGCCATAATTATGTAGAGGAGGGGAGAAAGTGGGCAACCTTGCTTCAACCCTCTAGAAATTTTGAAGAAGCTTGTTGGGCGCCCATTAATCAGAGGGGAAATCCGAGGCTTGGATATGCAGGCGGGTTCATGATGAGACCCCCTATCCTCTAACTAGGTCTTGATTTTATTATTTAATGGGTCCCTCTGTTTCTTGCTAAGAATATTTTTATTGCTTTCTCAGGGATCCCTGGGCGAAGCATCTAAAGGTTTTGTTCTTTTGGATTTTATCTTTCGCCAACTACTTTTACCCTCTAGGTCATTAGCCCCTTCTTCCCACAAGGTAAGGTATAACCCTTTGCTAGATTGGCAAACCCAATGCCCGAACTAGTGTAGGGGATGGATGAGAGGGAAAATGATGAAAAACGATAAGTATGGTGGGAATGGACGATGACCTTTCATAAACCCACCCAATGGCAATTCAAATCCTAAGAGAACCAACATGCTAGGGAATCTTTTCATTCCCCCCCAGGTGTGGACAAGTGGAAAGGCATAAAGTCCAAGCACTCGTCAAAAGAAAAAATAATTAAATGCACATATTCAAATGTTTTGAGAATTAGAGTGACACATACCATGATACCTAGACTTATTACCTCATGGAGCAAGACCCACTGTTGCTGAAGGACCAGGCTGATGGGATGGATGTTGTTGTTGCTGACAAGGTAGAGGTGCTAAAGATGAAATATGGGCCCTCTACATCCATTCTCAAGTCAATATGGCTCTCGATACTCCATGTCTAGGACCTATGGGCCTCGAGACATAATATCCTTAGTTATCCCCGGGCAAGGGGATAATATGACCCAAGAAATATTGGAAGAAAGATCTTTCCAAGAAAGGAAAAAAATTAGTAAATAAAGCAGGAGGGAGAAAAAGGGGATTTTATTTGTGTGGCGAACCATGACACTTTACAAAATATTGCCCCCAAAAGAGTTTTGAACTACATCAATGTATGCAGAAGAAGAGTTTGGAGAAAATTGGAACTATATCCAAACTTACATTGAATAATTTTGTTATGACAACGAAATTTATGAATTAGACTCTTGCAATGAATATGGAAAAGAACCAATAGGAAGAGTCTGCAAGTAATTTTCTTTTAAGAAAAGGAAATGGTACGGAAATTTTAAAAAGGAAAAAAGAAAAACCTGAAGCACCTAGCTTATGGAGTCTTGATCTCAATCCTAAACAACAAAATAAAGCCATAGATATATGGAAAACTAATGAGAATGAATGAAATCATAGAGAATAAAATAAAGAAGAGAAGACTCCACCCAAGTGGTGTAAGAGCGAAACCAAAAAATTCAAGGAGAAAAATGCCCAACCATTATTATGTGATTGGTGAATTTCCATTTAAAATAGAAAATTTAGAAGGAAATGAACTTATTTTTTTAACATTGGTTGTACATTCAATATGATCCATGAAAACATAGGAGTGGCAGGAGAAGGCCAGGGGAGTCTCCATGATCCTAGAGTAACTTCAATAATCTCTTACACCTAGGGATTTGGTAATCTATCCAAAAACCCGGTTGAGGATTATGCTCTATTGTGTGGTCTATATATAGCTACAGAGGAAAATATTGGAGCTCTCTTAGTCTTCGGGGACTCAATGATTATCGTTGAAGCAATGATTGGAAAATTCACTCCTAAAGGAGCCAATTTAAAAACCATCATCTTTAGAATCAAGCATGAACTTAGCTCCTTTATTTGGGTCTCATTTTTCCATGTTAAGAGGGACTTGAGCAAGGAAGAAAACCTATGGGCCAGGCATGCAACAAAATTTAGCCCTATCACTTTGGTTAAAAATGGGGTTCAAGACCATATGATTGTTCCCTAAGTCTTGGATTAAGTGGACATCAAGATCATTTAATATCACAATGAATCAACATTTGATTATGAGTTGGCAAAGTCTTAGGATGGGCGATCCAAGGACACTTAATGCCATCCTCATCATGCAAAAACACCCTTCATTCATGGCTATTGACTGTTGCTCTATGCTTTGGTATAACATTCACGGTGGGATAATGGGTGGTATAAGGAACAAGTGTTGGTGTATTGCATGCTGGTTTACCCATGGATCTGACAATTTGGTAAGTACCCTAGTTAGCATTGGCAACCATTAAGGTTCATTTATTCTCCAAATAAGTCTTTTCCTTTCAATAGTCTCCTATGTGAGCAAGGAGTCAAGTGGGTTAAGCTTATTTTTTTATGTCTCTTTGGCTTGTTTCACTCTAGCACTCCACCCATCCTTTCCTTCTATGATCTCACAATTTTCTTTGGAGAAGCCGAGACATTTGGGTAGTGGAATTTTTGGCAAGAATCATATTTTTTCTACAAGGAACCTTTCTAGCAGTCAATTGTTAATTTGGAAGTTGGGTCCTTATGGAACACGATTTTTTTGTATGTAGCAACCTTTTCATAATTTGGGTTGGCTATATCCTTGAATCCCTACATTCCCATGTTAAAGTACTTTTTGAGTGGGAAAAATATTTCTACTTTAGTGCAACTATTAAACATTGGTGCCCTGAATATGGATTTAGTGTTCTGGGATTGCATTTCATTGTAGAAGATTGGTGTTTTCAATCTGGTTACAGTTTTGTAAGTACATTATGGTTTCAATCCATCTAAAAGAAATCCTACATCTATGTTTTTTGGTGGTTTCCTCCCCTTTGTCAACAATTTTCCTCATTGGATGCTATTCAGAGGGTGTTTTTTGTGTATCGCTTGCACTTGGAACACACGAAAGACGCACAGGGTCATTGGTTCGTGAACATGTTCTTCGTCCAATTTCCTCCAAATCATCAAGTTCCTACTTTGTACGTCATGCTGAATGATGAGAGATTCCTTAATGCTCTCCTTTCTGCGAGTCTCCTTCCATCGAATTGAGCTCATCTATTCTGGAAATGAGACCTAGAGTCCTATGAGTACCTAGAGGCTTGTAGTCATTAGTGGCAGGATATATCGCCATCGACAGTTGGGAATACATCAATGTCTCTTGATCGATGGATTCTTCAAGTGTTCAACCCCGACTCCTTTATTCACACTTGTAATAATGTACTCAGTGCCTTGATACCTACTTTCATCATCAACATGATCTCTCGCGTTTGTTAACGGTATACCTCAATGATTGGTAATCAAACAAAGTCTCATTGTGTGAGACCTCAACTCCTTTATTCACACGATTTAGACTTGCACCTTTGGTGGATTGTGTAGAAGACTTGAATACATGAGTTTGTAGCCTCAACTTTCCTGAGTTGTTACTACCTTTTCATTGGACTAGTACCTGTGTGACTTCACTGATCATGGGAGATCAGATTGTACTCCATTGTATACACACATCTTCATATTGATTTTGAGACTGGTTTTACTGGGCCTTGTTCGTGACCATGACAACCTTTGGCGTGTAAACACATTTGTATTTTCCTATCCATGGCCATGGACAATTGTTTGGTATATTTTCACATGGATCTGCAATGTAATTCAAATTGGCATCCATGTCAGCAAATTCAGTACAGATTGTAATGAGGAACTAGTTCTTCCAGCTGGGTCCCCATTACTCCACTTCTGGGTTTTTATAATGTATTTCATCCATCACAGATATTCCTCTGACCTCACAGATTAGGGGGCATATGTTATAGAAATATTTTCTTCACCCCATGAAATCTTGGACAAAAGGCCTTTTTCCATTTCCCTATGCAGACTTGAAGTCCCTTTTTTTCAAATCCCAGAGCTAAAGACAATATTTTCCCACATATACATGCCTTGCCTACTATACATCATGCATATATGCAGGTTGCACCACTACAACCCGCATACATCGGGAAATGTGCCCAAAATTGAAAAATGGTATTGGGTTTCCATGTCACTTCACGAGATCAATGATCCTTGGCCTTCCATATACTAGAAACATTTCGACTTGGCCCTTCAGTTCCATTTGAAGGCTATAAATGGGCCAAATCCGAGCTATGGAAAGAGGAGAAAGAATTCAACTTTGAGAGCAAAGTTACTCTGGAGAAATTATTCACTTCACATTGAGTCTGCATCCCTTTTTTCTTTAAGTCTGAACACATTGTTCATCCCCCAAGCTCTTTCCCTACTGATTGAGAACTTCATTGTCTCTCTTATATGAGATTGCCTTTGGTGGAGGATTGAAGTGGTGGAGGCCCAACTGGAAGGAACTTAGTTTCTTGGTTCTGAAGTGTGCTGACACAAAATTTTGTAATTCATTCACTTATGTTGATTATATCTTAATAGAAATACTCTTTTCTTGTCCAATTAATATCTTATAAATATTTGAATTATTATTCCATGGGTGTATTTGTTATTAATGTTGATGGATTATGCTATTGAATGTGCTAACCTCATATATTATCACCATATGCTTGCGTTGCTTGGTTGTTGAGGACTAGCTGCAGGTATATTGCTTTGAGTCAAGTGCTCAATGGTGGATTTCATCGAACATCTAGATGAGGTAGGACTTTAATCTTGTCTTGTTATCATATTTGTTTATATATCATACTTGAGATTATAGTTGATTTTCATTTCCGTCTGTTGTGGTTTACCCCTAGCCATAAAGAGTTTTTCCTTGTAAAACAAGTCTTAGATTAGTGCCTTTAGGGAAAAATGGAGTCTTTTAAGTAGCAACAAATCTTGAAGGAAAAGATGATAGTAGGAGAGCTAGAGACAAGAGAGGTTAATAGTTGAAGTATTTGTAACCCAAGGCTTCAACTACGAAACCCTTGGGGGAAAATAACTACTAGGGTGTAGGTAACCCTAGGCCCTAGTAGTTTTCTTCCTTATTTATCTCAAAGATGAAGTAAATAACATCTTGGATGAAGAAAAAGTGCTAGGGTGTTGCAATGGCAAGGCCCTTAGAAAAAGCTTCAAGAAAAAATCGGCTTCTTGGAAAAATCTAGTAGGTGAAATCTCTTAAAGCAAGGACAATCACATGTGCTTAGCTTCCTAGGGTTTTAAGCTAGAAATTTCACAATCTTAATGTAAATGCAAGATAAACATAAATATAACCATTCAATGAAGAAGAATTGCAGAAATATTACTTACATTCATCAAGAATCATCACGCAAAAACCCTAGTTGAACACTTCCACCAAGAAAATTGCCAAAATAGTCCAAAATTAGCCTCCTTCAACAAGTGCACACTAAATTTCAGTCATGTAACCCAAAATAGGGTGCAAATTTCAGACCTCACCAAGTGTGAGTGAAAGATGAGGAAAAATACCATAGCAAAAACCCTTATTTATACAGTTTCAATGACCAGAATTAGGTCAAAAAGGTCGACATGGCCAGTTACATGTACTATCCAATTTTTACATTAAATGACATAATAAAACCCTAAATCAAACTGAAAAGGTGACATCATGCCCTTTTAGGGTGACGCTGGGTCTTTTTAGGGCAACGTTGGCCTCCAAGAGAAAAACATTAAGCCTCCTTAGGCCTTTGGATTAAACCACACGTGCCACTTGGCACATAACTACCTCCAAAGTGTTCAAAATGTTGGGTGACGTCATGGGTCGCATGGGTGACGTCATGGGCCTTCCAATGCCTACATCATAGTGAGAAGGGAAAGACCCCCCTGGGTCCAGGCCTGCCGGGTTGTCTCTGGTAGAACATCCTCCTCTCTCTCCGGTGCAAACCTTTGATCCATCTTTTCCCTTCACTGGGGTCAAAACATCCATCTGGTGGGATTTTATCCCTATGGAGGTCCAAAATAATCATCTCCCCATGTGTACCTATTCTTCGAGTGTGTCCTTGCAATAAAAACAAGTACGCCCTCCATGGGATCATAAGTCACTGGGATCATAACAATGTCAATCACATCTAATAATCAAGTTATTTAAATATGTGCATGAAACCCCCTTTCCCAGACAAGTGTTCAAAGACGATATGCGATTCTACAAGCCAGGTTTGGAGGGGATGCTAGGATGTCCTATTGGGCTAGTTCTCATTGGATGTGGATTGTTTCCAGGTGAAGAAAAATCCAAGCCATGTAAGTGGATGAGGTGGTAAGGGATGTCTAGGCAATGGGTGCAGTGATGACAGGGGAATGTATGGCTTAACTGTGGGTGCCTCTAAAGAGGGTGAGATGCACCTTGCCATGGATGCAAATGTTTCCAAGCCCATTCATGCCTTTTATATTTTATCTTATTTCTTTTTCTTTCAAGAGACTAGTTAGGGGACACTACCTTGGCATGGTGACCAGTGGTGACAATGTTACCCACAAGAATTTCACGGAAATGAGAAGGTTGGCTTGTGATGGAACCCCCTTTCTCTTGGACATGCCACCAAGAGACACTACCCTGGCATGGTGACTGACTTAATGGTAGTGTCATACATCTACATGCACATGGACCTAATAGGTTGGCTCGTGATGAGATCCCTATCCTCCAACTAGGTCTTGATTTTATTATTTTTTTACGGGTCCCTATGTTTCTTGATGAGAAGCCTTTTATTAATTTCTCGAGGATCCCTAGGCGAAGCATCTGAAGTTTCATTATTTTGGATCTTATATTTTTCCGGCTACTTTTACCCTCTGGGCCTTTAGCCCCTTCTTCCCATAAGGTAAGGTACAACTCTTTTCTAGCTTGGAAAACCCAATGCCCGAACCAATGCATGGGATGGATGAGACGGAAAAAGATGAGAAGTGGTAAGTATGGTGGGAATAGATGATGACCTTTCATGAAGCCCCCAAGTGGAAACTCAAACCCTATAGGAACCAACTTACTAGGGCATCTTGTCATTCCCCCCAGGTGTGGACATGTTGAAAGGCATAAGGTCTGAGCACATGTTAGAAGTAAAAATAATTAAATTCACATATTCAAATGTTTTGAGAATCAGAGTGACACATACCATGATACCCTGACTCATTACCTCATGGAGAAAGACCCACTGTTGCTGAAGGACCAGGCCGATGAGACGAATGTTGCTCATGTTGACAAGGTGGAGGCACTGAAGAAGAAGAAGGATGGGCCCTCCAGGGCCAGGCAAAAGTCAATATGACTCTTGGTACTCCATGTCTAGGACCTGTGGGCCTTGAGACATAATATCCTTAGTTATCCCTAGGCTAGGGGATAAAATATGGCTCCAACTCGAGGACATGTGCTCACCGTAGATCACATGAGAACCTCAACATCTCTGGCATAAACTTTGACCTGCTTGATCTCAACAAAATATTATTAGTAATCATTTGGGGTGGTGATATCACCCCCAACGCATATATAGTACATAAAATGAAAACAAACATATATACAAATGGAAATACAACTACTCTAGCATGAAATGAAGATGGTATATACAATGAAAAGCCTACCTACTTACTTGTACTTACCTATGAATTCAAGTATCTGGCCCCTGATGGGGTTTAAGGAGGTGCCTGCTAACTAGTAATGGGCACCTTCTTCCTTCCAATGTAGAAAAATAGTAGGCATCATTGACTGACTTTCTTCCAACTCTAAAGGGTCCAAGCCAAAATTGTGCACTTCCCTTGAAATTAGTAGGCTCTCCCTTCTTTGTGTCCCACATCCATACTGTGTCTCCCTCTTTGTAATCCTTAGTTCTGAACTTGGTTGTTTCTTGCGCAACCCTGGTGTATTGTCTTGAGGGAGGAGGGTGGGATTCTGCTGTGAAAACTTCTTGTTGGGACGATTGGATCAATATGTTATCTTCTCCTTTCTTTAACAACCCGACAACCCCAATTTCCGTGTCTTTATATTTTTTCAAGAGTTGCTAATAATCATCTTTCTTCGACCATTGTATCAGATCAAAGTCTTCTTCTCTAACAAAAGGCATGCCATCAGGAGAAAATTCAAGAAGACTTTCTATGATTGTCTCATGTGTTTTGTCAGCATCGATGTGATCACTAATTTATTGCACATGGATTTTGGTCATTGGCACATTCGGGAGGCGACTTATTGTTCCATCGTTCATAGGCACATTGATATAAGTGAGATCCATATCTAGAGTGCCTCCAAGCATTGGATCAAATTTCCTGGACAACAACATCCCCCACACATCTGGGACATCTACTACTACAATGTCCATATGGATCACTCTCTCAGGGTATCTTCCAAGGCATACTTCCACGTTCTCAATTACCCCATGTGTGGGTATGGCTCTAGAATCAAAACCACACACATTCCAGTAAGGTCGTGTGACTTTTAGACCCAATTGTTCCATGACCTTCAGAGACATCATGTTAGCACCTGCCCCTAAATCCAACATACTGTTGTTAAGGAATTTTTTATTCATCAATAAGGTCATGAAGAAAGGCAGGTGTCCATCTTACTGGACCCTAAATTTATCAGCTTGTAGCATAATAGGAGGGTCCATTGGTCCATCTGATCCTTTGAAAAAATTATCAAATATTCCTTTGACAGATGGTACCTTGATGGCTTCTCTTAAGGGGATGGTCACATGCATCTTGGCTAATGCCCCTTCAAAGTCAAAGTTCAAGTCCAGTTTTTCAGTCTTGGGAGGATTCTTAGGAAGGAGGATGTTCATGGGTGGAGGCCTTGTTTATGATGTCGCGGGACCATTAGAGAGAGCTTGGTTCAATTTATTTTTTCTAGTATACACTTGGAATTCTTGTTTCTTCAACTTTTCTCTTGATTCTTGGTCAAGGTTGTTTATCACCTCCATCCTAGCCTTCCTAGATGCTTCCTTTATGCCCTCTTGATGTTCCTCAGGGGTAATATTAAGGAAAATTTGAGTATCCTCGATTTTATGGTCCGTTATGTTCTCTTGGTCATGGATTCCATTGTTTTAAGGACACTTATGCCTCAAGTGTGACTCAGTGCATTGCAAGCACCAAGGGTTTTCATCCACTACGTTTGCAGGGGATAGAGTATTTGGAACCTCTTGATCATTCTTTGGTATGAAAGCTTGGTTCCCCTTTTGGAACTAACCCTTATAAGGAACCCTAGGTGCTTGTTGTTGAGTCCTTTCTAGGTTGACAATCCTATTCATCATTAGCTCTTGGTTTTTTACCATGCCATCTACAATCAGTTGCAACTTTTCCAAGCAAGCACTAAATTCTGAGGTAGGTTCAACATTGTGGACTATATTAAGTTTAGTTTCCATTTTGACTCTAGGGGATGAGAAATGTTCGACTCTAGATGATGAAAGGTTGTCCTCAATCCTTGTATCTAACTCTTGGGCTTCTTAGATCGTTTGAGGTTTTTTTATCTCTGAGGAGATACCCTAGCTGACCTATAAAGGATTTGGTATAAATGAAAAGAAGGAAACTAGTAGAAGGATGATGACTCACAGGGATCTTTTGCAATAAGGTTTCAAACTTGTTGTGGAATTATGTAATGGTATCATTCTCTTGTTTCACGAGGTTATTCAGCTTTATCAGCGGCAAGTTGGGGTCTTCCTTGACACTCCATCATTTGAGGAATACTTCCTCTAATCTATCCATGGTTTTAATACTAGCATTAGGGAGACCATTGTACCAGCGCCTTGCGCCATCAAAGAGGGTAGCAGAGAAAAATTTCATAGCTAAATCTTCAACATCATCACTAATGGGATGAATCTGGAAGAAGGCCCAAAAATTTCTCACGTGATCCTCGACACTGATTAGATCATTTCTAGTAAATTTGGTCAACCATTTTTCATACTTAGGGGGCATTTTCCTAGGGTATCCCGGTATAGCTGTCATGTCTAGCAGTTTGAAAAGCTTGGATGACCATTGTATTTGGTTATTGGATTGGTTTGTATTGATGGTCTAAGTCCCTTGCTAGACATTGAGTTTAAGGGAAGATTGCCTCCAAACAATGATTTTACTACAAAAGAGTTTCAGGGAGTCTTTCTTCTAAAGGACTAGGGAGGGTTGGTGTACCTCCCTGTGGTTTTTGGAGTCACCAGATAGTTTTCTTGAAACTATCAAAGGGATGAGGGGATCACCCTTAGTGGAGTTGTCAGGTAAGCTTTGAAAAGTAAAGGCTTTTGAGTAAAATCTTACCAAGAAGTGTCGTCTTTGAAGAGAATGGACTTGGTGTTCCCCGACAATGGCGCCAAAATGTTATCGCACAATTTGTACTTTGATCAGATGAAAGGTTAATGGAAATAAAAATGGCGTAACTAGAGGTTATCCTATCACTGTCACCTAAATAGGATCCTATTTCTATTTAGGGTTGATGGCCCAGGGGAGATGTCCCCGGTTTGAGAAGGCAAGGTTAAGATGTCTATGAAAAAGTCCCCTCTCACAAGTCACCACTGATCAGAAAGTCTCAGGGTTTTAACAAATGAAGTAGTGAAGTATCAAGGTGTATTACCTGCTCGGAACAAAGCAACAATAAAATAGATCTTTTGCAAGTACAACTTGTTGTTAGTAATTCATACAACCACAAACTTTATCAATAAAAGAAAAGGTTGATATAATGGTGAAGTAAACAGAAATTTGTAGCGACAATATTTATCAGATAAAAACTTCACACACGTGCCTTAAAATGGCTTCAAAATGACCAAGAATAATCACTTGTTAACATCAAAATACTAGCATTTGTCAGAAGCAAGTAATGCAGTGCATTAATCAAATTTTTAAATTGATTTTAGATGCTTTTAGTGCTGCAAAATATGGTTGTAGATTACTTTAGTAACAAAAACAACAAAGTTAGTAGATTAGGCTATTTTAATGTTAGGAGTGGTTAGTAGAAAGCTTAAGGTATAGGTTTTGATAGTTGTTTTTGTCAATCACTCAATGACAAGTCTTAGATTAGTGCCTTTAGGGAAAAATGGAGTCTTTTAAGTAGGAGCAAATCTTGAAGGAAAAGATGATAATAGGAGAGATAGAGACAAGAAAGCTTAATAGTTGAAGTGTTGGTAACCCATAGCTTCAACAACCAAACCCTAGGGGGGAAATAAATACTAGGGTATAGGTAACCCTAGTCCCTAGTAGTTTTCCTCCTTAATTAGCTCAAAGATGAAGAAAATAATGGTTTGGATGAAGCAAAAGTGCTAGGGTGTTGCAATGGCAAGGCCCTTAGAAAAAGCTTCAAGAAAAAATCAGCTTCTTGGCAAAATCTAGTAGGTGAAAGCTATTAAAGCAAGGACAATAAAATGTGCTTAGATTCATAGGCTTTTAAGCTATAAATTTCATAATCTTAATGTAAATACAATATAAACATAACTATAACCATTCAATGAAGAAGAATTGCAGAAATCATCAAGCAAAAACCCTAGTTGAACACTTCCACCAAGAAAATTGCCAAAATAGTCCAAAATTAGCCTTCTTCAACAAGAGAGCACTAAATTTCAGTCATATAACCCCAAATAGGGTGAAAATTTCAGACCTCACCAAGTGTGAGTGAAATATGATGAAAAATACAAGGGAAAAAACCCTTATTTATACAGTTTCAATGACCAGAATTGGGTCAAAAAAGGTTGACATGGCTAGTTACATGTAGTATCCAGTTTCTACATTTAATGACATAATAAAACCCTAAATCAATTTTAAAAGGTGACTTCATGCCCTTTTAGGGTGACGTTATGTCTTTTTAGGGCAACGTTGACCTCCAAGAGAAAAATGTTAGGCCTCCTTGGGCCTATGAATCAAACCACACGTGCCACTTGGCACATAACTGCCTCCAAAGTGTCCAAAACGCTAGGTGATGTCATGGGTCACATGGGTGACGTCATGGGCCTTTCAAGGCCTACATCATAGTGATAAGGGAAAGACCCCCTTGGGTCCAGGCCTGTTGGGTTGTCTCTGGTGGAACGTCCTCCTCTCTCTCCGGTGCAAACCTCTGATCTGTCTCTGCCCCTGGCTGGGGTCTCAACATCCATCTGGTGGGATTTTAGCCCTATGGAGGTACAAACTAATCATCTTTACATGTGTATCTGTCCATCGGCTGTGGCCTTGCAACAACAAGAAGTACACCCTCCATGGGCTCACAAGTCACAGGGATCATAGCAATGTCAATCACATCTAATAATCAAGTTATTTAAACATGTGCATGAAACCCCCTTTCCCAGAAAAGTGCTCAAAGACATTATGCTATTCTACAAGCCAGGTTTGGAGGCGACCCTAGGATGTCCTATTGGGCTAGTTCTCATTGGATGTTGATTGTTTCCGGGTGAAGACAAATCCAGGCCATGTAAGTGGATGAGGTGGTAAGGGATGTCTGGGAAATGGGTGCAGTGATGATAGGGGAATGTATGGCTTACCTGTGGGTGCCTATGAAGAGGGTGAGTTGCACCTTGTCATGGATGCAAATGTTTCCAATGCCATTCATGTCTTTTATCTTTTATCTTATTGCTTTTTCTTTCAAGAGACTATTTAGGGGACACTGCCCTCACGTAGTGACTAGTGGTGATAATGTTACCCACAAGCATTTCACGGAGATGAGAAGGATGGCTCGTGATGAGACCCCTTTCTCTTGGCTATGCCACCAAGATCCACTACCCTAGCGTGGTGACCATATGAATGGTAGTGTCATACCGCTACATGCCCATGGACCTAATAAGCTAGCTCGTGATGAGACCCCCTATCCTTCAACTAGGTCTTGATTTTATTATTTTCTTACGGGCCCCTTTGTTTGTTGCTGAGAAGCCTTTTATTTCTTTTTCGGGGATCCCTGTGTGAAGCATCTCAAGGTTTCATTCTTTTGGATTTTTTCTTTTTCCAACTACCTTTACCCCCTAGGCCTTTAACCCCTTCTTCCCACAAGGTAAGGTACAACCCTTTGCTAGCTTGGAAAACCCAATGCCCAAACCACTGTATGGGATGGATGAGAGGGAAAGATATGAGAAGTGGTAAGTACGATGGGAACAAACAATGACCTTTCATGAACCCCACAAGTGGTAACTCAAACCCTATAGGAACCATATTACTAGGGAATCTTATCATTCCCCCAAAGTGTGAACATGTGGAAAGGCATAAGGTCCAAGCACACATTAGAATTAAAAATAATTAAATGCACATATTCAAATGTTTTGAGAATCAGAGTGACACATACCATGATACTTGGACTCATTACCTCATGGAGAAAGACCCATTGCTGCTGAAGGACCAGGCCGATGGGATGGATGTTGTTGTTGCTGACAAGGTGGAGGTGTTGAAGAAGAAGAAGGATGGGCCCTCTAGGTCCAGACCAAAGTCAATATGGCTCTCGGTACTCCATGTTTAGGACCTGTGGGACTCAAAACATAATCTCCTTAGTTATCCCTAGGTTAGGGGATAACATACGACACAGAAACCAAACACTTTAACCGAAGTTTGAGGCCTTATTTAGCCTCCTCTCGAGGCACAACCTCACCATATCTTGGCTTAAAATCACTTTCAAGTGTATATTCTATGAGTAATATTGCAGAAGTCAAGTAATGCTAGAACTACTTCTAGCATTACTTCTTGGCATTAAATGTTAAATCGCAGATCTTTCTCCAATGTTTATTGGAATTCCCTTAGCTGCCACCTATTGGAATTTCCTTAGCTTCCACCTTGTGGCACGTTTCATGTGTCTGGTTGTTGACATGTTTCCCAAATGTCCAGGGCCAGGTCGTATTCTCTACAACCAGGTCGTATATTATTTCTTGTTCATTTGAAATAAAAGAGCTATTTCCTGTTCATCTCTTCTTCTATGTTATTTTCTCATCTCCTCTTCTATTGTGTAGATTTATTTGTTGAGTGTTGACTCCCTATATATCATCTCTGCGTGCTCCATCTATTTCTAACTGCCCTGCAAAGATAACTGAAAATAGGAATCCATAATGATCTTAAGAGAAACAAAATGATCCTTCAACGAGCTGGCTAAAGGAAATTGGAAACCACCCAGGGTATCCCTAAGCTACTAGAATTGAATGTCGAGGAGAGATGAGAGGGGATAGTCTTCCTAACACTAGAAGCAAGACAAAGAAAAATAGGTGAGGAATTTTTGCAAACAATACAAATTTCTTCTAACAATACTCATACGCTCATAGTTGCATTTTTTCTAGTTTTAGATCTTTCTCCTTCCATCCCAACCTGTATCTTTTATCAAGTTTACAGTTAAAGTAAATAAATTTGTAGCCTGTGAAAAAAACAAGTCTCAAGTCTAAAAAAAATACAGTACCAAACGCCCGAAAAGTACAAAGCCGACTCCTGTTGGTATTACAATATTGTCGAGCATAGAATTTGATAACATAATTTATGTACTTCGTTCTTATGAAAATGAGAAACTAATATCTTATGGTAATATTCTATTTTTCTTTAGCTAAAGAGATGGATGTTAAAACTTTGATTTATGTCATTATGTTTTTCAACACAATTTTGCTTTCTAAAGTTTTCATTGTCATTCCAGGAGGCATACTTTTTCTTACCTGGTTGGTTCAGATGTAGCCATGGTCACCTTGGCCTTATTACAGTATAAATGAATTTATTCCGTTTTACTCTTCCTAATGAAAATAAATCATGCACATAAAAATGCTATTGCTTTGAATTGTGACTAGTAATGAAATGAGTACTTTAATCCCTCTTGAAATGTAGGGTGCAACAAAAGTGGAAATATGTAAAACCTTGTTGGGGTGAAACTCCTTTAATTTCTTTCTTAAAATATAAATGTATACTACAAGACTTGGCATCCTATATTCTAATAATTTGACTTCTCACTCTGCAGAAGAATGTTGGAGCAACAAGGGTCAGAACCCTATGGTGCAACTCACACAATAATAGAAGGAAGAAGTCGTCACAAACCCAACTAGACCCAAAGCCATGGTAACCCAAGAGGAAGAGGATGATGCATGGGAAATATTGTTCCAAACTCAAGTATGGATTAATGGACCAGAGCCTCTATATGTCATATTTCACGGTGGTATCCAGAAGAACTTTATTTTGGAAAGGACGGTGTAGAGGTTGAGACTGGAAACTCAGTCCCACCCCAAACCTTATGAGACTTGTTTAAATGCCCATTGTCATGGATAGAAAACCCTAGAACAAATAAATTTATGGGTTATGGATCATGGAAGTACGAAAGGAAAGGTCCATTAATCACAAAGAACAGAGTTTAAGCCGGCCATGGAAGTGTAGTCAATCACAGTCAATAAGGAAAAATCTTGGGAACAAAGAAATTATATCCTTTGGTTCCTCATCATTGCATATTCCTTCTCGTACGACTGATAAACTTCTCTCTCAGACTGGAAGACTCTACACTTCATCCAAACCGAGAGCTCAAGGGAAATGGTACAACACCTTGAGTTCCTTCAACTATGATCCCACCAACAACCTAAAAAATTAATCCCCTTTACCATAGAGCATGCCTCAAAAAAGCTAAGAACCAAATTTCTATCGCCTACATCGTAACCAGTTTGAAACCCATCAATAATCTCACCTTTTTCTGTTGAATCCACCCTAGAGTGAATTTTTTTGGATAGAGTGAACCCATTTTTAACCCAAAGCTAAATAGCCAACACACATATATTTTTGTTGGAGCGTGGCTCAAGGTCTGAAATGTGTTGTAATTTTGGGTAGTTCAATCTGCTTACCAACTATAGCGCTGTCAAACACCCGAACATGTAGATATACAAGGATACACATAGAATATTGTTAGTTTTAGCTAACCCAGATTTGTCTTTTAGCTTGACACCTGACACTTTCATCATTTAATTTTTTCATAGTTTTATTTATTTTCTTGTAGGCCATGCAATAGACAGTCTCAAGAATACTGTGTTTCCAAATCCCATACAATAATCTCCTGTGATTCCCTCTGCATAATCAACAACATGTGCCCAACAAATAACCCCAACCGTCTGATACTCCTTTGTGGTTCCATGAGGTTACTGATACAGGATTCGATTCGATATGTATTTTAAAAAAGCATTTATATTTACATTTTGATAATATATAATATAAGGTGAAGGTTTGAATGATAACAAATTATAAATTTCTCAAACCCTAAAGTAGGATGGATTTTAAAAATTTTAGTTTTGCAGAAGGGAATTTCAGATTCAAAAGACTCTATACGCTTTGTGATGGCATTTATGCCTTTACCTCGGTGTACATACCATTCACGTCAATCGGTCGTCGTAGCTTTCAAAATTACAACCCTAATCGATCATCTCCGCATTAACATAGGTCTTCACCCTCTTTAACAATTTTGGAGAAACCTTACTTACCTGGGAGTAGGCTTGGAATATATAGGGAGGCCGTCAAATTTCATTTCACGCGTTCCTAATATAACAGTCTAAAAAATGAATGTGTACCCTTATTTTCACTGTTCAATGGATTTTTTCACTAGGTCTGGAATATATAGGGAGGTTGTCAAATTCATTCTCACACGTTCTTAATATAACAGTCCAAGAAATTAATGTGTAACCTTAATTTCACTGTTCAATGGATTTTTTCACTCTACACAATTAAGTCACTTTTCACATATTCAACCCTTATTTTCACTGTTCAATGGATTTTTTCACTAGGTCTGGAATATATAGGGAGGTCGTCAAATTCATTCTCACACGTTCTTAATATAACAGTCCAAGAAATTAATGTGTAACCTTAATTTCACTGTTCAATGGATTTTTTCACTCTACACAATTAAGTCACTTTTCACATATTCAACCCTTATTTTCACTGTTCAATGGATTTTTTCACTGGGTCTGGAATATATAGGGAGACCGTCAAATTCATTTTCACACGTTCTTAATATAACAATCCGAGAAATTAATGTGTACCCTTAATTTCATTGTTCAATGGATTTTTTCACTATACACAATTAAGTCGCTTTTCACGTATTCTTTAAAATTATAGTAATGTTTTTTTTGGTTTGTTGTCTCTTTTGCAAATTTTAAAATTGGAAGTCCTTTCGGGTAATGTACTAATAGTATAGGCATTTCAAAACAATCTATGTTTTTTTTGTAACATTGATCATCACAATGAACTCTGACCCAACTTTACACGTTGAAAAAAAAACAGGGTTTTGAGTTTTGGTTATATTAAATTTCATGTATAGATTGGAAATTGCATCAAATCCGAAGGCCTTACTACCTATTGTTGTTTTTGATATCAATGTTCCTAAGTGGCTTACCAATGATAATAAAGTTATGTTTGGAGGATGATGAAATAGAAATGGGATACCTTATTGCTTTCTATATTAAAAAATTTCAAAGATGAAAGACAATAAAGAAGTGGGTTCAACCAAAATTGAATGCATGTTCTATTGAAATAATTGATTGCAAAGTCAGTTTCCTAGTACAATTGGCTTGTCAATTCTGCGAAATAATGTTACTTACAGGGAGCTTTCCATCCACTGGAAATCTTATAGGGTTTAGTTTAAAATTAACAAAGTCAATCTTTACACGTGCTATTGTTGTTGCTAGCTATTACACGTGGTGTTATTGTTGTTGCTAGCTATTACACATGGTGCTATTGTTGTTGTTAGCTATTACACGTGCTACTGGTACCTTCTGAGTAGGGACTTGTTGCTCCACAACCTCCCTTGTTATATTAGGGGTTTAACCATGATATTCTAAAAATATATAGATTATGCTTCAAATCAAGTGAATACTTTTTTATTTGAGCCTAGATTTGTAGAGAGATTTATTTAAGAGACACTCTCAATCTAAGAAAACGTGGGTCCCTTTTTGTTTAGTTTATCTTGATCCTATTATGAATCTCCCATAAATAAAAGAGAATTTTAACAATGAGTAGATACAAATTGATTAAAAAATAGCATTGTAGATTTTGTTTTCCCAATGAGTTGATTCCAAGAAAACTAGATAAATAGATTGTTGGTCTAATCCCATGCCCCCATTATTATAAAATTGAAACCAATGTTTAATGGTTTTGAATTTCCCATAAAAATCATAGATTGGAAAGGCCAAGCATACGTAGCAATTCATGGACCAATAACGAGGTCAACATGCATTAACAATGATGCAATAATAATATTGTTGCACTAATGGCAATGTTTATACCAATGAAAGTCTAAAGAGATAAGTGGTAACTTTAGTCTTGTTGCACTAATGACAATGTTTATACTAATGAAAGTCTAAAAATATAAGTGGTAACTTTAGTGGTAAAACATCAAATTTTGTTCAATCATGTGTTTAACATAAGAGTTTGATTAAGCCAATTAATATTTATTGATAGGCCCATATTTCATAAAGGCTTCTAACAATTTCACACTAAATGATTCTAACAATTTCAGACTAAATGATTTTACCATTTATTTGAAGGCTTAATATCAATTTTGAAAGACAAAATGATTAGGGACCAAACTCTATATTTTATGGGAAAAAAATCATTTAAGATTTTTAGCTTGAAAGTTTTCATCAACTAAGCTAGGTGATCCAATCCTTACTCTCAAACGAGAAAATATTGTGGAAGAACCTAATGTCTTGATGGAAGAAGCAAAGCGAACAAACTGTTGGTTTTTGTGAATTGCTTACAAGTCTTGTTGAGTATAATTGGACATCGTCGAAGACAAGGATTTTTAATCAAAAACCCATGCTTGAAGTCTTCCCTTCTCCAATGCATGGAGGGCTTAATAAGTTTGCAAGCTTTCCTGATACTTTTGGTGATAAACAAGCATGACATCTTATTATGATAGGGTTGACATGGAGCACTAGTAGTTTGAATCACTAGCAATCACATTTTCCACAATGTGCATGAGAAACATGCAACAATTGTGAAGCAATAGCTTCAAGACATTGTCTCCTTCCATTGACTTAATAATCCATTTAGCATAAAGATCCATGACTTACCTACACACATTTTTTTTGTTAGAAATTCTCGTCACTTGCCGGGCCAACATTTCAACCGTCAACTAAGAAACCACAACCCAGGGGAATCTAAGCCTTCAAAATCACTCGGGGATCGCACCTAGTCTGGGCCGCACCAACCCTTAACATGGCTAGATTTTTTGGGTGTCTCCTCCCGACTAGACACACCGTAAGTGAATTGAACTCGGGTCGCCTAACAAATGAAACTCACACATTAATCGATTGAGCTAGCAGGAATTGATGACTTTCCTACACAGATTGATAATTCCCAACCTACCATAATCCTTTGGCTACAATATGGGCTCCAAATGAAAACAATTAAATCCCCTTCTCCATTGACAATTGGTGCAAATATTTCTAATTTTTGGCATAATTTTTTGTGAATAGTTCTCAACAAATCAAATAGTAAGCATGAATAATTGCAAACACCTTCATGTAAAATTGGTAGTGGATCACTAATAAAAGAGGTTGGATGACCTCAATTGTAAATATTTATTTCTTTCTGAATTCTATCAACATGACCTTTCTTTATAAGTACAAAATATGAGTACTTGGGTCATGGAACAAAGAGAAAGATGTCTAGTCTTAATAATGCCTAAGACTATTTGGGCCAAGAGTGTAATTGGTTATCTTAGTGGAGCTTCATTAATATTTGATACGTAATTGTGCTCAATAAACTCGTATACATGGAAACCCTACAATTAATCAAAACAATAATTTATATTTAGCACTTCAGTGGTCCATCAAGATGGATAGTTAATACAATTAGTTTACTTAAATCTATTACTTTATTTCAAAACTCTAAGCCTAGACACATATAGGCCTCCTCTCACAACATTTTTCATTAACGAAATTAATTTGATGAAAACATAGACATTAATAAGGATACACTAGACACTAACGAGAGGCAACAACTATGGATGGGAGGAACCAAGGGTTCACACTCAGAAGAACAATCACTATTAAATGTACTCAAATGAAAATAGTCAATGAAAGGTTACCTTATGATTACCAACTTAGAGTTGGAAATAAAGTTATGGAACCTCTAAGGTATCTCATATAACCAAAAGTTCACACAACACAATTGCATAGGAAAAGAAAGTAGAGGAAAACCTAAACTCACATTTTTTCACAATTAAGATCATTTACAAAAAGGGAAACATACATTCATCCACAACTCACTTTTGATCTAAAATAAATCCAATTCAACTATAAAGACCCTTGATACATTGTTGTCACAATTTTATAAATCTTTTAATTGATTTGTTTAAGTAACAATATCTTTCACTTAATTGGAAGACTTACATGACAAACTATACAAGAATTGTGCATTAAAAAAGACTTCAATAAGAATGTATTCATCTCATTATAATGAATAATGTCTGTAACATGAACTCATACAAAATAGACACAATATCCCCATTCTAATTAGTGGTTAGAATCAATAAATAAAACTCCAAGAATAAATCTAAAGAAAACAAAAACTATATATCAAACATCAAACCTGCAAAGAATATAAAATAAGATCTATATGCCATAATTTTTCTCTTTTTAATTGTCAAATTGATGACAAAATCTTCATTTTTACAACCAAATTATGGAATGCTTCATCCCAATAAGATTAAACAAATTTTTCTTGGTGAGTTCATGCATTCCAAGGAGAGGAGCATAGCATTGAATATTTGACCATGAAAAATATTAATTAAAATTGAATTAAAAAATAAAAAATATTTTTAAAATTGTTAAAAAAAAATTAAAAGAATAATAAGAAAGAATAAAAATTAAAAATTATAAAATTATAAAGAAAATTAAAACAAATGGCCACTGTAAAATAGATCTAGAAAATCACTGTGATTACACTTTCAAAAAGGTTTAAATCTTAAATAATTCATAAAATGTTATTTTTAGACTTTATGGAATGGTCATATTTTTTTAATATTTAAGTATATTGCTCAAATGATATAGATGGATTTTATATTAATAGTAGTTATTAAATAAAAAAAATTAAAAATTATATCACGAATAAGAATAATTTCTTTAATTTTAATAATATATTTAAAATATGATATTAATGTATTTTTTTTTATTTAATAATGTTTTTTACAATTAATTTAATAAAAAAATATTGAATTTTTTTATTTATAAAAATTTCATTGTACATTTATAATTAAATTGAAGACAATATACTATCAATAACATAAAAGTATCATGAAAACCTTAAACAATATAACATTTTAATTTATAAATTAAATAATACTTTAAATTGTTTACTAATAATTACATTTTTATCTATGAAGTAATCAACATTAATTGCAATAAGCATTTATGACTTTTGCTAGACATATTTATATCCATTAACTTAATATTAGTCCTTTAAATTTAATGTCCTCTCTTTGAAACACCAACATTATATATAAATTTCTATTTATTTTGTATTTAATAATAAAACTCATTAATTATAATTATAATTTTTGAATTACAATGTTATATAACTTTTATATTTATTATAGTTATTTATTTATAAATTCCTATTTCATTTGTATTCAATAATAAAATTCATTAATTATAATTATAATTTTTGAATTACAATAATGTTATATAATCTTTATATTTATTACAATTACTCCTTTATTGTTATTTGATTGGAAGCTCCACTTACATTTTGATTAAATATTCATATCTATATAACTTTTATAATACTAGTCACGGGCATGAGTTAGGTAGGTAGTAGTGATGTTGTGGACAACCTTCTACTTCTCCCTTTACAGACTCCACCTTACTCACCTTAGCGGATACTGCACCTGAGTGGATCCTTATGATCCTTGGGCAAACTTAGCTATACATTCACTCTAGCGGATACTACACTTGAGTGGATCCTTATGATCCTTGGGCAAACTTAGCTATACCCAGCCTGGGTGATTGTCAATCTTTGAAATAAAAAATGTCTTCATCTCTTAAAACTTTTTTTAACAAAGGATGCATGACAACTTAGTCCCTACGAAGTAAATTTGGAAATGGAGTATATCTAGATGGGATAATTGAACTAGCTAGAGTGTCCCAACAATTGTCAATTTACTATAAAGCCATTGTAATTTGCTATAATTATTATTTATCTTTATTAAAGAAAAATTCAAAATCATTATTAAAAGGGAAAGTGTATAATTGAACTACAGAGTGTCCACAACAATCGTCAATTCACTATAAAGCCATTGTAATTGCTATACCCATATTTTATCTTATTGTTGAAAATTAAAATCATTATTAAAAGGAAGATGATATATATATATATATATATATATATGCTATATATATATACACACACGCTTTGTCTATATTATTTTGTTTTTCATCTTTAACTATATTTTTACTAATTTATTTTCATTTAAAAAAAAAAATCAAATTACTATTAAAAAGAAATTACACATATGTCATCATACCTAATTATATGTATATCATTTTGTATTAATCTAATAAGAGTACACTTTGTATTAATGATAAGAGAAATCTTTAAAAACTGGAAAAACATAAATGCAATAATAATGAAATAAATGGATAGTAATAATGAGAGAATACATCCTGGGGTGGCATGAGCGGGAGGGGTCATCATATGCCCACGAGGAATTCAAGTGTTATCTTTTCATTGGAATCTGAGCATCGCAACTAATAATCAAGCCGAAGTCTTTGCCCTATACCAAGGCTTCCATCTCGCCAAAAGCCTGAACATTCACTCCCTTTCGGTGACTGGGGACTCCAAGATAATCATAGGTCATGTACTCAAAGGGTCCCACCCCCCAAATCTCCACATAAAATCCATTCTCCAATGAATTTTGACAACACTCAATCTTTTCCACAATATCACCCTCTTCCATGTCCTCCGACGAAATAATCAATTAGTCGATGCCCAAACAAATCTGACAATTGACCTGGAGCAAGGCTCGTTAGTGGTTAATGGACTTACTCTTTAGAAGCCCATCCCATGACTTTTGACTTCTAGCAGTCAACACCTCTGCCCACTCAACGCGTCGTGGCAAAATGGGCCTTGTTCTGGGTCACATTTCCATCCGGTCATAAAGCCCTCCCTCTATCAACGACACCTAGCCACCCTCCCCCTCACCACAACGCATGTCTTTGCAGCTCCCAACAACTGCCCCACCTTACCTCTCGACACCTAGGCACCCTCCCCCTCACCTTAGCACGTTTCTTGTGGCACCTTATCTTCATCTCCCCCGACTTGGGAAGTCATTTCGAAGTCCCTTTGGCAACTCCTGCGCGTGGAAGCGAAGACTGGAGTGAGACGATCATGTTTAGCATGACGTCCAAAGCGTACTGTGCATTGATTTCAGGCGATGCGAAGGGTACCAACATCAACAGCGAGCATGGCTGCAACTCGTGGCTAATTTTGGGAAATTGGTTATGTTCTATGAATCAAACAAGGGTGATGGTGCATATCATAGAAGGATCGGCTCATCTCGCTAGTATTCTCATTCCTAAGTAGAACAAAGCAATGTCCACTCCTCACATGAGCACTAATACCTGCGTAATTCAGCCAGATAGCGCAAGGACTTTAGGCAAGATGAACATGAAAAATCAGAGAACAGTTTCAGTGGAAGAGCACGACGAGCTGGTAAGCACAGTGCAGAATCTTCAATTGCAACTCAGGGCTCTCTCAACACAAGTTTTATCCATCACAAAGATTACCATCCAACACAGGGGTGAGAAGCAAAGAAACAGGGATGAGTGTGAAGCTTTAAGACAACAGATAGAGGCACTCCAATTTTTTGTTGGACTTGCGTCGCCCACAGCCTTCCCGAATGATTTCATCTCCGATGAGGCTTCCTCGCCAGAATCACGCCCACGACTGGACCTCAACCTGTGACCTCCAAAGAGGAAGAATCCCCTGCACCGGATCAAAACAAAATCTAAGTGTACGCAGTGTTTTTTATGCTATTACTAGGATCTTTTTGCATGGTTTTCACCATAGCAACTCAAATAGGCTTTAGCGTTTTAGTAAGCACTACCCATGCTCTTCGCTTCCTTCTTGGAGAATACATGGGAGTGAATTTTGCAACTCTTGTAACACACACTATGTACTCTTCCTACGTTTCCTTGCAACTTTTTAATATAATTTTTCACCAGTTTCTGTTAAAAAAGAATAATGAGAGAATACATGGAATTTTTACATTTTTTTTTTAATTGTTTATATAAAAAGTACTGGGAACTTATAACCAAGTTGATTGAAATGCAATAATAATGAAATAAATGGATAGTAATAATGAGAGAACAAATGACATTTTTACATTTTTTCTTAATTTTTGATATAAAAGGTACTAGGTACTTATAACCAAGTTTATTGATTATGTAATTAATTTCAATTATTGAAATACATTAAGGCAGTAATAAGACTTGAAATATATTAACCAATTATAAATGAGAAAAACAAATATTTGTATTATATCAAAAAATACATATTTGTTTTCTTAAGTTAAACATTACACTTCACACACAAATTTAAAATATAAGACAAATTAATATCAAATCAATAGCAAACTCATTGCTATAGACTCTCAACAAAAACTAATAACTTATAAATTGTAAACACTTTATTAACATTAAAAAAAACTCATTTCTAAAAACTCATAAATTAAATAAACTTCTCCTTTATAAAAACTCATAAATTAAATAAACTCTTCATTTATAAAAACTCATAAATTAAATGTACTAAGAACTCAATTTTATATAATAAAGAAAAGTATTTGCAGTTCCAAGTGAACCCATGTTAAAGTTATATGGAAAAAATATGTGGATAAATATAGATTTATGATTATAATATTTATGAATTATAAAATTCCTTTAACTTTTGAATTATAAGAATATAATAATTAAAAATAAATAAAATTATTTTATATGAAAAAGGTTTAAGTTTCACATCCCTTCCCTGATATTAAAATGGATATTATATTTATATAAAATTAATGTTTATAGCTCCATATTAAACAATAAAAAAAAATTTACACAATAATAATAATAAAACTAGCATATTTACATAAAATAAAATTACATGTGTGTTTTGAAAAAAAAAAAAAAAGGATTAAAAAAGACTTTGAAAATAGTATAAAGATAAAAAATGAAAAATTACTTTTGAAATGACTTACAATTGTTTTTAAAGTTATTAAAGTTCATGAAATGAGGGGCAAGAGTAGTCCCTCTGAGAGGTAGGATGGATGAATGAAGGGTAGGCAAATGTTGATAACAAATCAAGGGTAGTGTAGTTGCTACTAAATTTTTTATATGTAAAGGACATGGTGAGTGTAGTTGCTACTAATTTTTTTATATGTAAAAGACATGGTGTGTAGTAGTAAACCTACAAGATAATAAACTAAGGATAGGTGTTTTTTTAGTCATAAAGGTACATGTTATATAAAGTTTACATTTATAAAATTAAGCAAGTATATTCAAAAAATTAAACACCATCATAACTTATCTAGATGTCAAATTGATGTATGAGACATCCTTGTTGTGAAATGAGACCTCATTTTCTTTGATTCTAATATTGCAGTTTTTCTTTTTATTACACTTAATGAACTCTCTCTTAAAATCACAAATAAAAGAAGAGACATTGTATATCTTCATAATTTTTTAGTAGAAGTCGACCATCCAAGTGGCTTATCTAAGGAGGTAATGCCCATTTTTTTATAACAAAATGGAAAAAAAAACAATTTCTACTTTGTTGGTTAATCTTGTAAATACAAATCTCCTTTGAGTTCATAACCAACATAGAATTGCAATGTATCCACTAAACCTAGGTATCATGCTTCATATCCTCGAGTTAAATATATGTACCATATTTAAAAGATATCTCATTACTATATTGAGCAACACCATGAAGATATCACAACTCTCATTTATGAAATTGAAATGCAAGGTCATGGAGAACACATGCCAAAACTAATAGAATAGGGGAAATCCTTTTAATTTGCTTCCATTGATCTCAAATTGTCTTATGGGAGGCCAACCCTATCTTAGTATGCCATCAAAACTAATAGAATAGGGGCAATCCTTTTTATTTTCTTCCATTGATATCAAATTGTCTTATGGGAGGTCAACACTATCTTAGTATGTCATAACAATTGACTAATCTATTAAAGACACCTTTGGAGGCATAGTCAAAAGATCTAATCCCATCCTCAAGCTTCATGTGAACAAAGTTAATACACTGATTGGTTGGTTTAAAGAGTTCTTTCACTCATCATGAGCACCCACAAGTCCATACATGCAACATCACAAAACCCCAAACCCTATTTTAGAAGTCCTATTCCAACAAATTTTCCATCACCTATAAGTTGAGCATGACATCATTAATATTAAGCTCCAATTAATTCCAAATGACAATATCAATGTGTGGAGTATTTGTATCACTGAAATAATTAAGAATCTAGCTATGTTGCTCCAATCACACCTTCATTGACCCCCAAAAGTGGCCCTGGAAAATAGCTCATATTTCCTAGGACAGGGGAGGTATGTCTCAAGGTAATATTATACATACCATCTTACAACAACAATCCATAATGAATAACAACATCACTGAATTAAAGAAGTTGTCTTTCAATATTGATTCTAGGATTGACAACTTAATTTAAAATGGACGACTTGCAATCTTTCTCAATAACAAAATGAATATATTTAGGGACACTCTCATATGAATTATATTGCGTGAGTTTTCCAGATGGACAATAGGGGGAGGCGTGAAGGGCTAGCTAGAAAAACTATATTACACCCACACATTTTTTAGGGGACGACAACAATACATCATATAATAATAATAATAACAACTTAATTTTAAGGTCACAATTGAACCAAACACCAACTTGGTGTATGAGACCCCCTTGTTTGTGGGACAAGGGACCCCCTCCATGCAACAATTTGATTACTAAAGTATACAAAGGTGTACATACCCTACCCCTTTAGATTTGAACTTCTAACCTTCTAAAAAGAAGCACATGTTCTTAACCATTAGACCCACTCAATTTATAATTTATAAAAAAAAATATAAATAATAACTAATTTACTACATAAATATAAACTTCTACTATTCATTGAATTATTTTATTTTATTGCACCTATCATTATGGAGCACAAGAAAAAAGGTTTTTAAAACAAATATATTTAACCTCCAAATTTTTCAAAATAAAAATAATACATATTTTCTAAAACAACCATTTCTCTTTTAATTTAGTTTACATTTTCATGATGCTTTTAATATTCTATAATTATAAACCATATAACTACACTTCTATTTTTTTGTTTTAACATTTTCAATACATTCACTATGCTTGGATTATACATTTTCATTTTCTATAATTATAAACCATATAACTAGACATTCACTATGCTTGGATTATAGTCAACCATAACGGGTTAATATAATGTCTATATAATTGGATATTTCATCTTTTTGATAGTATAAATACAAGAATAAAGGATTTTATAACCTTTTGTATAGAAGAAATATAATGTTGACTTGCTTTATTTATCAAAGTAAAATAGAAATAAAAATAAAATAAAATAAAAATAACATAGGAAGAATGACCCCTTATCTTACTCTGCCACTGGTCAACTATGGAAATCGCTATATCGCTGTGAGAAATGAAGGAACAAAACCATAGATAAAACTAATGTAAAGATTTATTGCATTTCGACCTTATTCCACTGTCTTGTAAATTTTCAGGGAGTAGGTGAAAAAACACTATTAGGAAATTTGTGTAATGGAATACACAAGTTTTCATGATGTTGCTGTGAATAGCTGAATGATTTGATAGAAGAGATTTTGCCCTGGCTACAAGCAGAATGTTTATGTAAATTCCACTCTGTGTAATCAATAAAATGGCCTCTTTCATCAACTAAATTTATAACTAATATGTGGATTTAGACTCCTCCCTACAGAAGCCATCACTGTGGTTTTTCAATGCAGACATCACAGTGTTTAACATATTATCATTCACTTCCTAAACTCCCTGTGCGTTGTGTGTTTTTTTTCAACATTTTGGTGCATTGACGGTCTACATATGTTGAATTTTGAGGAACATAGAGGTTTTTTGCTGAAACGGCCACGTTTAACATGGGTCATTCAAAAAGCCTTATTCGTTAAGAAACCGGAAACGAGTGCTAGAAAGGTGTTACTAATGCATTTTCCATTTCTTACTGGTTTCACCCATTCACGCTTTCTCACTGTCACGTCTATGGTAACTAGGCCTAAAATGCCAGTGGTTCTCTAATGGAGACAAATTCATCACTTCAGGGGCTCAAAGCGATTCCCTAATGACCAATGTGTAAATTTCTTTTACCCAAACAAGTTTTGGAAAATTTGATGCAATCTGCAATTTTTTTTGTAGGGAGGCCAACCCCCCTTTATAGCTTTGTATATTAAGAGACTTGTATAATTACAGGGACCAAAACAACCCTGCTGCAAGAAGCAGCATCCTAGGAGAATACTATACATCATTTCATTCTAAAATCAGTTTTCAGTTTAATCCAGGCAATTTATCGTCAAAAAAATATAACATTTTTAAATATAGTGTAACTGATGAAATAAAGGATGCCAAATTACAAAAACCTGCTAAGAGACTATCATGTTGCCCCTTCTGTGTGCAATAATCCTCTCCAACATTCTTTCCCTTATAGTATTCCAGACAGAAGGCTCCAAGGGACCACGAGTCTTGGAATCGATGACACAGAAAACATCTTCAATAGACTCTTCTTCTGTGGAAATTATGGCTCTCTGTACACTGCACAAAAAATGTAAGTGATTCAGGTTGCAGGATAAGGTAACTTGCAGAATTTTAGAACAGAGTTTCAAAAGCACCATTCCGAAGTTTAACCCATTCCTTTCATGGATGCAATGATCATTCACAAATATGTAATTATTAAATATCTTGCAATTAGTAATTAACCTTCTATACTTCAATGACATAAAATATAGATGGGATATCACATGCTTAGATATAAGACATCTTATTGCTGGAGTCCGCAATACAGACCTAATTCCCATTTCTATAAATGTCGAGGTGATATCAGCAAGAAGCATGTCCTGATCAGGGCCCTCAATTATGATATCAGTATGTGACAATTGATTTAGGAAATGAACCCTAAAACTAGTGCTGGTATCCTTTTGTTCTGGCTCTAATTCAGGTTTGTATATGCTTACTTTTGGATGTTCAACTACTGAAACATCTTTTGGATCTTGAACTAGATATCTTGGCCCAGCTTCACTAGATGTTGCCTCAGCCAATCTCGCCCCTGCGAAAAATCCATTTGTAGGCAGTTCTTTATCCAGTGTGCCTCCTTTTTTCTTGTTCAACACAGAATCTTCTGTAACTGACAAAGGGCTGGCATGTGATACACAACACATATCGCAGGCTTCCTTTTCATTGATATACATTAACTGCTTGTCAGTTTGGGGGTGTTTGACACCATGACTTCGCATGTATCTGCATTCAACCTCTGTTGAAAGTGGACAATTGTATGAGCAATCTGTCTCTCTCAACATTTCTTCCAAATATCCTCCATCCATCGCTTCCTTGGAGTCATTGACTGTTGGAAAGGGGGATGCAGAAGTGATGGCATCTTCTAGGACATTTCTTTCAGTATCACAGTCCTCACATTGATCTGTATCTCTAAGTAGGCAATTGTTGGAAGAATAGTTTGAATTACTACCAGAATAAGACAATGTTCCATCTGGCAAGATCATATCCTCACAGTTACAGAAACTGTTGATTTTATCAATATCCTCACCAGGCTGGCAATAGAGCACTCTCCTGCACAAATGTTTATGTAAATAGATTAAATTTATCCTTTCAGACTAATAAAATGCCTCAAATATGCAATAAATTTACATTATATTTTTGGACACTGCTTTCTGAAGGTGGCCATATATGGAGACTGCAGTATAAAATCCTTATATAAAAAAAATTAAATTGAATATAAAATCAAGGAATATCATGTGTGAAACAAGTAGTTGGTGAAGTTATATTAGCATCTGTATTCAGATTCAATCACCGTCCTTTAAATTACAAGTAGGATTACATAAACATGTTTCATTCCAATCACTTTTGTACGAAGATCCACTATTATGCTAAAGTTATATAATGACTTGTAGAGACATACATTAATTTAATTTGATTTAATAATGATTTAAATAATAATGTCCACCAGTGGTCAAAGTTATCCAATAGGACTGTAAAAAGTACACAGGTGAGTGAACTTTGGGAGTACTGAAGTGTGTCTGGAAAACTGAAAAAGAAATAAAAGAGTGCATAGTGGGTGCCAAAAGAGTTACAATCAAACCCTAGGAATCCCAAAAGAACAAAAAGGCAAGGCTCTGAGGGTTAGCAAAGAACAATCCCTGAAGTTTAAACCAACAATGTTGTTAACTGTCAGTGCTCCTAACAACCTAGGCCAAGAAGACATGGGTGATGAGAGCCCATGGGTACATGGTCTAGTGGCAAGCAGCGAAGTGATCGAGCTTGTATTAATGTGGATACCCAGGTTCAAACCCTCCTGTGTGGGTGCAAATGAGGCCAGGTCCTAGGTGATTTTGATGGAATAAAAATGCCCCTTCAAAGTGCAGCAGCTTCGCCAAACGACTGACGTAAAATATTATAGGCAGCATTTCCAAAAAAAGGTGTAATGTTCCCAAGCCGAGATGCCAGGAACATCACGTCTTGCATGAATTTTAAATTTTTTCTGGTTGTGGCATTTCGTCAAACACTTTGCTTATTATTGTCTCTTAGGTTGCGCTAGGGTTATACTGATGATTTTAATGTGTGTTTGCAGCAATAAACAAGAGGATACAGTAATGGAACATACCTCAACCATATGCAAGATCAACAATATGATAGACAATTCAAAATACCTCAAATCTGATATTATTCATAAATAGAAGAAGTCTTTGAATACAAGAATGATCAACAGATGGATCCAATAAGCATAAGAGCTGCTACAAAATGCTCCCGATAAGACAAAACAAGCCTCCAAAGTCTAAATAACAATGAAGACCAATACAAGAATGAGTTCTGGGCCGTATGAAGTGCCAAACCCTCAAGTTGGAAGATACCACGCCCTGCTGGAACACTGAATAGCCTCAACAATTCGGCCCTGCTGCCAAAGATGTCCAAACCCTCCGATAAATATGCCAAACAGTAGATCGGGCAAATGCAAGAACAACCCAAGTGCTCAAATCCTCAAAATCCCTCTCAAACCCATGGATCTAACTTCCCTCCAAGGAATGGTGCACCCCCTTGGATGCCTGAAACCCTAGATAATTCGGCCTCCCTCCTAGATGCCTCCATATGCTCCACAAAACCACTAGAATGGTAGATCAAGGCTTGATTACCTCACTGATGAAGTCCCAAGCGAAATAATGAAGATCTGCGCTAGCAAATGACTGAAACCAGTTTCTGAAGTTTGCTCCTCTCCTCCAATTCGTCCCATGCATCTAATAAATCAAATGGCACATAAAACTCCTCCCGAATGGACTAGATCTGATGTCCAAGAGATCGGGGCTCGGTTACCTCCCTGGTGAAGTCCCAAGCGAAATGATGAAGATCTGATCTACCAAATGGCTAAAACCATTTTCTGAAGTTGGCTCCTCTCCTCCAATTCATCCCATGCATCCAATAAATCAAATGGCACATAAAACTCCTCCTGAATGGACTAGATTTGATGTCCAAGACCCTGCAATGAAAACCCAGGTGCTAGAATCTTCAGAAGCCCTGCCAATCACCTGCAATGAACTTCCCTCAATGGATGGTGTGCCCCCTGTTGACCGCTCGTTTAGCACGGAGGTCAACTCATTTCATGAAGATTATCTATGTCGAAGACAGCAGGGTTCTACTGGGTGTTTTTAAACACCGGCACTTATATTTTTGTAAACGGGATCTCCGCACCCCTGCGAGGGTAATAATGTAATAATGTCTGCATGGATCATAGTTAGGTCAGGTACCTTGGATGTTGACATCAGGGGAGTTCCTTTCATCGGGGGTTTTTTAATCTCAGGGGGTTAATATGGCCTAACTAGTCAGGTTAACTTCCCGGAGTTTTTCCCTCCCAGACTTGCCTCCAAAGTGGTGGAAGGCGCTCTGATGATCTCGTTCACTGAGTAACCTTGTAGGATTATTGTAAATGACCATGCTAGGCAGTGTCTGAAGTTTCGCAGAATTCCGTCGAGTCTAAGTTAGTT
>SNQJ01S0007390.1:97066-107422 GCA_010110895.2 Picea sitchensis | reverse complement strand
GAGGACTGAATCGGAGGCCTGGAGGACAAACTCGCCAAGCTAAATCTGGAATGGGGAGACAACTCTGAGAAGTAAGGCCCACAGCGCCGAATCGCACCAGCCTGAAGCACTATTAGCATCCTAGCATTTTGTATAGAAGCTAGGTCACTAAATAAACTTAGTTTCAGTATTTCTACAGGCATGGGAAGCAGTTCCACAAGTTTTTAAGTATTGTAGTCCTCTCTTGCTGGCATTAGCTCTGTGCAACCATGCCTTTGTAACAGTTTTGTGGCTTATGCCATTTTTAATACAAATCCCTCTAAACGTTATTGTCAAAAAAAAATTATTCCCTTTTTAGTATGGTTTCATTGCATGCTTGAACAATGTTACTCAAATTCTTAAAATTTTCCTTCCAACAAGCATTTAATTGTTTTATTCGACTTGGGGAAGGAAAATCCTCCTCTATTCTTCTCAGTTCCATCATGTTAGAGACTTTGATTCCAAATGGTAGTACAACATCAATGTAGAAACCTTCTTCATTCTTTAGATCAACTTGCAGATATTCATGGAAGGCATGTGCCCTTGAGAAAAAAGAAACATTATTTTTTGAAACCTCCCATGCCTTTGTTATTAGTGACATTCTCTTCCTAATATTATTTTCTACATAACTCCGGACTGCTATGAGTAGACTTGGATATCCTTTCAATTTAATGGCGGGTGTGGTTGGTTTGATCATTGACAAAGGACTTGCAAGGATTGGAAGAGGCATTAAGGCATCTTCCAACTCTCTGATCCTTTCTTTTAACTTGGTATTTTTTGCTTCCAGACCACCAATAGAATCATCAAGAGCATCCCCGATTACTCTGTGAATTTTAGATATTTTGGATGGCCGCATATCTTTTAGGTCAACCTCTGAGCGATGTTTTCCTTTCTTATTGTCTGATCACCTCTTTGTACAGTCAATTTTTTAGATTCCTTATAAAAACAACACTTTGGAAAGTAAATGACTCTTCTTCATTGAAGGTCTCATTTGCAACGATCTCTAATGATGAATTTGGTTGGGCCATATTTCCCGACTAATCAATTATGGGAAACATTTTCTCAATATATACCTCGAGCTCCATGTATTCAAGAGAGACGATATTGATGTCGGTTTCTATGAGATTGTCTTCTTCCTCTTGCACTACATTCTTCCTCTTTTTTCTCATAGGGAGCTTATGCGAGCTCTCGATTTTTCCAGGGGGGGGGATTCTTCTCTCCTCCGCCACTTGAACTACTGTTGGCAATATTCCTAATTGGGTGATCAGTTGGAGCATTTCTCTGGAATGTGGTATTTTTTGGGAGTAACAACTGGAGACTGGGCACTCCTTTCACTGAGACCCTTTCCTTTTTTCTTATAACATGCGTTAGTACTAAGTATTGTTTCTAAGTCACCAACATTGTGTACATGAGCACTTTGGGTGTTATATTCTTCTTCATTCAAGATAGTATGAATGAACAAGTTTTTGAATCCTACTGACAACATATATTCCACAAAGATTTTGTTAGGATCAAACCCCTTTATTTTTTCAGCATACTTTAGATTTACATTGTTGAAGTAATTCACGAACTCATCAATTTTATTTATGTTTCTGAATATGAAATCTCCAATCTTCCATGGAGAGGGGATGAATTGATTTTTCCTTTTCTCGTGGAAAAAATGCAGCTAGAAATTGTATTTCCTTGCCACTTCTGTAATGAATAATTTATCAGATACATGATACGGAAGAAAAGAAGGATTTTCTTTGGAACATAATATCCTTATGACATTGTGATTCTCCATTTGTTCTATCGTCCCTCTTTTCTCTAGAATATTTTTAGCCTGGTCAGATATCCTTAAAGTATTCTATCCCAACAACAACCTGTTGAAGACTGAAACAAAATCATTATGGACTTCATAAAAATATAAAGGGGTCTTATGTCTCCATAATGCCTGATACCAAAAGGTAACCGGATCTGTTTCACAATTCACCCTCTTACTTATGGTCAATTTTGGGAATTGACAACAATACACTATAGGAGAATATCAAATATGATGCCATAAAGAATTTTTTATCCTTTTTTCAGTGCGTTAACTGGGACGATATTTCGATAGAAATCAAATTTCCCCAGTCAAATATGTCTTGTTCTTTTACTATAAAATATAAAATATAAAGAATCATGCGAGAAATGGTAGCAGTGCTTTCCTGACCGGTCAACCTGGTAAACAACTAAGTGATTTCCTGAAAGGGGTTTTTAAAGGAGTCGACCTGAATATTGGTTATGTATTCTGGAATAGACACAAGATTCTCCAAATATTTAGGCAAGAGATCAAGGCCATTGTTATGTCTCTTTAAGAAATCTCTGCATTATTCTTCTTTGAAGGTAAGTGTTATCTCTGGAAGCTTCAACATCCTTCAAAAGACTTGTGGTGAAAGGGAAACCGGAGAATGACCTTGGAGTTGTATAATCCTCTGGCTCGACATGTACTTCTCCACGCACCATGAAACAAGATCTTTACAATAAAATACCTCAATAACACATTATGCATGAGGAATTTTGGATGCCCATATTACGCCTTTCTGTGCAGGAGGAGAGGAGTAATATAAATATGCTATGGACCACTGAAATTTCTAGTCTTCACGACCAAAAATATTTTGAGTATCACCACAAAACTATTGTCTAGCTGTTGCTGCCATAGGTTGATGAGAGTATTCTTTCAGCTGTATAATAACTTGAAATGATTTTTTTCGGAGATATGAAAGTAGTATAACCTTTGGAAAATAGTTCTTTAATGTAATTTAATGAGAAATCTCCTCGAGCCCTTCGTTATTAATGATATCTTTTCAGAGTCTGCACGATCAATTATTAGCATTAAACCATACTTAATACATATTGGGAAAAGCATGAAGATGGCAGGGATGGACTAGAACAATTTTGAATATGGATTTTTTCATGAACCAGCCAACTCGCGGTTATGAATGAAAATAAATAAGCTAAGTGTTGCAAAGAAGTCGATCGGACTTATATGTAGGAGAAATGAAATACTTAGGGGCTTGGTACACACGACAAGTCCGACGGTCATAATGTAGATCACAAAATTTTGGGTGCAAAGTGGAGATCACAGAACTTGGAGAATGAAAGCTCGAACCCGCGAAGTTGGAAAAATGGATAAGTATAATGTAACAAAGCGATTGGTTGGACTTACAACATAGAAAATTGGATGGATATGAAGGTCCACGAACCCGCGAACCTGGTGAGGAGATGAAGGAAGAATCCCAAAAGCGTCTAAGTGTAGAGACTAGTGGAGCACATTGAGAAGAGTGGTGAAAAGAGAAAAACGGTTAAGTGTCCATGTGAGAGAGGTTGGGTGGGAAACAACATTTAAAACATCAGCAAAAACATATGAATGCACCTTTGGGATGAAATTTTCTACAAATGAATCTTCTAACACATCCCAGCTAGTAATGGAGTTAGGCATTAATGAACTATACCATTCAAGAGCATCCTCTCGTAGAGTTTGTATGAATAATCTACATGTAACATTTTCTTCGGTGAGGTTGAAATCATAACATGCACCTTTAAAATTAATCAAGTGTTTGTATGCATCTTTTGAAGCATCCTCAAAGAATGAAGAAAAAATTTCAATAGGAATATTGGGCATATGAAAGTCTATTTCTGGTAGATTTAAGGGGGTATTATGAAATCGCCTCCTTCTTTGAGTATTTATCTGTATTGTTGAGTCTTTCAAAGCCATTTATGGGCTTGATGAAGAATATAAAGAAGCATTATGACATGAATGAAACCCTTTTTTGAATTTTTTCAATGGAGTTACCAGGGAGTTCATTCTCCCGAATCTTTGGTGTTTCTCGTTTATTTTTGAAATTACCAAAAAGGTGAGCCATGCTTAAAATAAGCATCAATTTTCTTGAATCTTCTTCTTGAAACCTTGAGCCATGGAGATTTTTGGTTTCTCAAATATCTTGAAAATAAATCGTTCCCCAGTGGAGTCACAAAAAATGTTGACGCTTGAATCCGTTAGGACCGAAACGACAAACTCACAGGTATACAAATCCCTCTGCATTTTTATAGAGGTGGTACTCCTCTTTAATTTCAAGAGTTTCTAGGGATTCTAAATTTTGAGAGTAGTGTAGGACTCTGAAAAATTCTGCCGTGATATTCAAAGAAAAATAAAAATTGCAGTAAAATAAAAACTTTTTGTTTTCAAAAAAGGATTTCCTAAGAGATGACCAGGAGCCACACACATCATATATTTGAAAAAGATAAACAAAATTTCCTCACATCCATCATAATTAAACTAAATATTTATGATCACATAAAATAAAAGAAGATGGTCTGCACACATAAGAGAACTTTAATATAGTAGAAACATGGTGAGATCAAATAAAGATAATGATAGATCGATCTCAAATAATTTATACTCAAAACTCAGAGTTACAAAGTACAATCAAAGTTGATCCCAAAATAGTTTTCTTGGGACTTTTGAAAAAGATATAGTCAGTTACAAAGCCTTGAAATTTAAATGCGTTTGGCCTTAGGACTGGGATTGGGGCTCCCACAGACCATCAAGAAAATATGAAAAATAAGTAATATGTAGAAGGAGGATGGTGGGCGATGGTAGAGTAGAAATACTTGGAAAGAAGATAGGGATAAGTTATCAGATTTCGGTTTAACCTTTCTAGTTAAAGAAGCAGAGTAACTGGATGAAAAAAATGATAAAGAAAACAAAATGTGACTAGCGTGACTTACTATGATGGTCTCTCTCTCGTTTTTTACTTTCTTGTTGCTGCCCTTTTATTGTCTTCATTGACGGTTACAGGAACCATCTCAATTGTTTCTCGCCCTTCGTTGGTTAATTTATCAATTTCTTTTTTGAACCAATCTTTAATGTAGTTTTTCATTAGTACGACATTTATCTCATGTCTGATTTCAATGTTGAATAATTCACCTTCCAAATCTCTTAAGTCAAGAAAAATACCATGTATCTCTTCCTCAATATCTTGGTTTTTCATGGAATAATCCGCTAGCCAATTTTCTATTTCTTCTTCATTATATTCAAGTATGCTATAAAAAATTTCAGCTGATAACCCCTTAAATATCTCAACTTGTTCGTCAAATTGTTGCTTTGTTAGAAACATTGAGTTGAGAATTGATTTAGGGTCTTGTACCTCGTTAGTACCTCCTTCTAGGTCTATCTCCGTGAGTCTTTTGAACAATTCTTCCTTTTTTAGTATGGCTTCACTGCATGCTTGAACAATGTTACTCAAATTCTTAATCTTTTCCTTCCAACAAGCATTTAGCTATTTTATTTGACTTGGAGAAAGAATATCCTCCTCTCTTCTTCCTTGTTCTGTCATGTTAGAGACTTTGATTCCAAATGGTAATACAACATCAATGTAGAAACCTTTTTCGTTCTTTAGATCGACTTGCATATATTCATGGAAGGAATGTGCCCTTGAGACAAAAGAAACAATATTTTTCAAAACCTCCCATGCCTTTGTTATTAGTGACATTCTCTTCTTAATATTATTTTTTACATAAATCCAGACTGTTGTGAGTAGACTTGAAGATCCTTTCAATTTAATGGTGGGTTTGGTTGGTTTGACCATTGACAAAGGACTTTCAAGGATTGGAAGAGGCATTAAGGCATTTTCCAACTCTCTGGTCCTTTGTTTTAACTTATTATTTTCTTCTTCCCGACCACCAATAGAATCATCAAGAGAATACCCGATCTCTATGTGAATTTTAGATATTTGGGACGACCGCATATATTTCAGGTCAACCTCTAAGCGAGATTTTCCCTTATTATTTTTTTGATCACCTCTTTCTACAATTAATGTTTTAGATTCCTTATAAAAAACAACACTTTGGAAAGTAAATGAATCTTCTTCACTGAAGGTCTCACTTGCAACGATCTCTAATGATGAATTTTGTTGGGCCATATTTCCCATCTGATCAATTGTGTGAAATATTTTCTCAATATCTACCTCGAGCTCCATGTCTTCAAGAGAGACGATATTGATGCCATTTTCTATGAGATTGTCTTCTTCCTCTTGCACTACATTATTCCTCTTTTTTCTCATAGGGAGCTTATGTGAGCTCTCAATTTTTCTAGGGGGGGATTCTTCTCTCCTCCACCGCTTGAACTATTGTTGGAAATATTCCTAATTGGGTGAGTTGTTGGAGCATTGCTCTGGGATGTGGTAGTTTTGGGAGTAACAATTGGAGACTGGGCGCCCCTTTCACTGGGACACTTTCCTTTTTTATTATAAAACTCATTAGTATTGAGTATTGTTTCTAAGTCACCAACATTGTGTACATGAACACTTTGGGTGTTATCTTATTCTTCATTCAAGATAGTATGAATGAACGAGTTGTTGAATCCTAATGAAAACATATGTTCCACAAATAATTTGTTATGATCAAACCCCTTTATTTTTTCAACATACTTTAGATTTACATTGTTGAAGTGATTCACAAACTCATCAATTTTATTTATGTTTATGAATATGAAATCTCTAATTTTCCATGGCAAGGGGATGAATTTCTTTTTCCTTTTTTCGAGGAAAACATGTAGAAAAAAATTGTATTGCCTTGTCACCTCTATAATGAATAATTTATCAGATATGTGATACAGGAAAAAAGAAGGATTTTCTTTGGAACAAAACATTCTTATGACACTGTGATTCTCCATTTATTCTATCGTTCCTCTTTTATCTAGAAATTTGTTCACCTGGTCATATATGCTTGAAGTATTATCTCCCAACAACAACCTCTTGAAGACTGAAACAAACTCATTATAGACTTCATAAAAATATAAAGGGGTCTTATGTCTCCATAATGCCTGATACCAGAAGTAATCAGATCTATTTCACAATTCACCCTCTTACTTATGGTCAATTTTGAGAATTGACAACAATACACTATAGAGAATATCAGATATGATGTCATAAATAATTTTTTATCCTTTTCATAGTGCGTTAACTGGGATGAGATTTTGAATGAAAACAATTTTCCTAGTCAAAGATGGCTTGTTCTTTTACTGTAAAATATAAAATATAAAGAATCATGCAAGAAATGGTAGCAATGCTTTCCTGACTTGTCAACTTGGTAAACAACCAAGTGATTTCCCTAAAGGAGTTTTTAAAGGAGTCAACCTGAATCCTGGTTATGTCTTTTGGAATAGACGCATGATTCTCAAAATATTCAGGCAAGATGTCAAGTCCATTGTTATGTCTCTTCAAGAAATCTCTGCAGTATTCTCCTTTGAAGGTAAGCGTCGACTTTGGGAGCTTCAACATCCTGTGAAATACTTTCAGTGAAAGGGAAACCAGAGAATGACCTTGGAGTTGTATAATCCTCTGTCTCAGCACATACTTCTCCATGCACCATAGAACAAGCTCTTTATAGTCAAATATCTCAGGAACACATCCTATGAGAGAAATTCTGGATGCCCAAATTACATCTTTCTGTGTTGGAGGAGAGGAGTAATATGAATATGCTCTATACCACTGAAAGTTTTGGTCTTCAGGATCAAAAACATTTAGAGTATCACCATATAACTACTATCTAGTTGTTGTTGCCATAGGTTGATGAGAGTATTCTTTCAGCTAGATAATAACTTGAAATGAATTTTTTTGGAGAGATGACAATAATATAACCTTTGTAAAATAGTGCTTTAATGCAATTTAATGAGAAATATCCGCAAGCCCTTCGCTATTAATGAATATATTTTCAGAGCCTGCATGATCAATTATTAGAATTAAACCATACTTAATGCATATTGTGAAAATCATGAATATGGCGGGGACATACTAGAACAATTGTGAATATGGATTTTTTCATGAACCCACCAACATGGGAACCCACGGTTATGAATGATAAAAAATAAGCTAAGTGTTACAAAGTGGTCGGTCATACTTGTATGTAGGAGAAATAAAATACTTAGGGGCTCAGTACCCGCGACAAGTTTGATGGTCATAATGTAGATCACAAAATTTTGGGTGCAAAGTGGATATCACGGGACTTGGAGAATGAAATATCGAACCCACGAAGTTAGAAAAATGGATAAGTTTAATGTAACAAAGCGGTTGGTCGGACTTACAACATAGGAAATTGGATGGAGATGAAGGTCTACCAACTCGGGAACCCGCGAACCCGATGAGGAGATGAAGGAAGAGTCCTAAAAATTTCTAAGTGTAGAGACTAGTGGAGCACATGGAGAAGAGTGGTGAAAAGAGAAAAATGGTTAAGTGTGGAGATGGAAGGTGAGTGAGATAAGTGATGAGAGTAATTCACAATTAGAAAATGGAGTGGAGAACATGATACTTAGAAAAATTCTTCACAATCTCTCCTTTGGACCTTTAGACCAGATCTTGAATAACTTAGGAATGTGGAAACAAATTTCTAATTTGAAAAGTGCATGACAAAGCTGAGACTAAGGGCTGCAGAGTGAACTTATAAAAGTTCAAAAAATGTCTTATTTTTATATCAAGGATTTTATGAATCCAAGAGAGGAAAATTTGGTGCATAGAGAGTATATGAAGAACTTGATTCACATGGGAGAGATGTGATGTACAAGTTTTACTATAGATGAGAATATCATCAAAGAAAACTAAGATAAAATGACAAAGAAAAGGATGGAAGACATTATTCATAAGACTTTGGAAAATGAAGGGAGAATTAGACAAGCCAAAGGACATTACCAACAATTCATAGTGACCTTCATGAGTGTGAAATGCAGTCTTGGGAATGTATTCTTCTTTCATACGGATCTAGTGGTAGACATAACGTAGATGTAGTTTGGTGAAGTATTGACCACCACTCAATTCATCCAAGAGATCGTCAATGACAGGAATGGGGATTTTTTTTTTGATTGTGAGTTTGTTGAGGGCGTGAAAATCAGGACACATGTGCCAAGTACCTTCTTTATTGAGTACCATGACCACTTGGGAATAATAGGGGCTGGTACTAGGATGTATAACAACCACTTATAGAAATTCATGAACAATTTTCTCAATTTCATTCTTCTGGGAAAAGGGTGTTGATGGGCGAAATTGACCGTCTGTCAATTGGAAGAGCAAGTTCAGTCCGAGGTTGTCTAAATAATCCAAGTCGTTTAGTGTAACTCGTTCTGACGGGTTTAATGGCTCCGTTAGCCAATCTAAGAATCCTAAAAGAAACAAATAAAAGAGAGAAATAACTAACTAATTACTAAACACACTATATATATGTACACATGTTCAAATGTAACTATTGTATTTAAGCAGAAGATATACAAGTCTTGTTTATTTACATGATTTACAAGATGCAAGTTTTAATCGAAACTTACGAAAATCGATGTGAAAAATGATTGCTTCTAGGAAGCAGATAAAAAAAAACACATAAAAATATTTATTGTTTTTCTTTTATAAATTTAAAGAATCTTATAAAAAAAAGTTAATGAAACATGAACATGTGGATAGTCAAAGCTGAACCATACATTGTAGTTTCAATGATATGCAAATGATAGAAAAATAAAAAGAAACTATCATGTCAATGAATTAGTGAGGTGTATCCAAGCATCTGCATGAGTGGTGAACATCCAACTACCATGTCCAAGAGATAAATCTACAGTGAACCTTATGAATGTTCTAAATAAATTCAGAACATGTATTGGCAGCTTAGGTTTTAATGATAGAAAATGAAACACAAACATAAACCTGTAATCTCATAATTATACATGATTACAACAAGATAAATCTGGAAGCAATCTATGCATTTTATTATTCAATTTAAAATTCAAAGATAAATCTCATTATTTAAATCGAATATATAATCACAACATTTGTATTTGAGAAGCAAATGATAGATGGTATTTATAATATAAGCCTCCTACACATCACATATCATTTAATCTAAAGATATCAGACCTGCACATGTAACAAGATTGAAAAAACATAAATAAAAACATTATAAACAAAAGGCTAAAGCCAAAATGCATATATGTCATTCTATTAAGTTTTTGAAATCACTTGTCCATTTTGTAGTCTTGAAAGAATTTTTTTGGATAATAGACTTTAAAGATTGGAAAAATTAATACATAAATGATAATAATTAACCATGTATTGATAAAAAAGACTAAAGCTATTTAAATCAATGCATAATCAATTATTCAAAGAATATGAATATATTATAATGAAAGTAAAACCATTTATTTTTTTTGACAATAACGTATAGAGGATTTATATTATAGGTGGCCTAGCCACAAATCTGTTACAGAGGGCAGGGCTGCACAGAGCCGCTGCCTGCCAAACTGGATTACAACACTGAAAATTCTGGATTGCCATGACTTCTAAT
>SNQJ01S0007390.1:8305-83482 GCA_010110895.2 Picea sitchensis | reverse complement strand
TTCATTGAACAAATTCAGTCGATACATCAAATGGTACAAGAACAGTTGGAAAAGAGTCAAGCCAAGTACAAGACAAGACATGACAAGCATCGTGTTGATCACAGTTTCCAAGTTGGAGATGAAGTTTGGATTTACATTAGTAATGAGAGTCTTAAAGGAGAAGGTAAAAAACTGAAACCAATTAGATATGGTCCTTTCAAGATTCTTGACAAGATTGGCAACAATGCCTTCCGTTTGGATTTGCCTCCTGATATGCAAATGTATGCAGTTGTTAATGTTCATAATTTGAAATTGTATGAGCCTCCTTTGATTGATGATCAAGGAGACCATGTTCAGATTCCTTCTATAGATGATTTCTCTCTAGAATATCTTACAGAACTGCATGAAGACACAATCCTTGACAGGAGAATGAGAACTTCAAAACGAGGAAATGTGGAATATCTTCGAATTGGTCTTAAAGGCACGAATCCAAGCAAATCCAAGTGGATTGAGGTTGGAAAGGTGAGGGAACTATACCCTCATCTTCAGATAGACTGAAAGTAGACTTTTGGAGGTCCAAAAGCTTTCCAATGGGGAGGTGTGATCCAGGGGATCAAATTTTGCTCAAAAATTCAAAGTGCTCGAAATCACTTCAAATAGAACAGGTGTGTAGGCCTCATCGTCACAAACCCAACACAACTCGAGCGGGTTTAAATGGACGTCAGATGAGTGAGATATCGCGTTTTGTTCAAATTGTCAAGCAGGCAAAAAAAACATTGTTGACTTTACAGTCCGTACAGTTGCTGACGTGGCAGGGCCATACATTGACATGGCAAGGCTGAGTTGGAAAATAGTTGGCAGTTATGAGGTCGAATCATATCTCGACACGTGGCATATCTTTCGCAAGTGGGATGGTGCCATGTGGCCCAGACGTGGGATGCCACGTGGCACCGTTCTTGGTTTGGTTGTAAAATTATATGGAGTCCGTGGGGTTCAAACCCCAGACCTCCCGCCATGCTGGAGCACCTTCACACAGCGTGGGCTACCAATAGTCCACGCGTTGGTTCTTGTTATACATATGGTTTTGTTCATATTTAAATTTGAATTTTGTTAAGTTTTGGGCGCGGTCCGGGTTGGGGCTAAGCCCCAGCTCCCATTCACATACGTATAACCATATGACCACCCACGCGCGCATTTCAACTGGAGTCACAGACCCGTGTGCCTGGACACTTGGCGCTTATCCATACGATTTGGCGTTTATCCCCTTTTATGTGCGGAGGTGCGGTCACACGACCCACGCGTCCAACGACTTGCGGTTAGGGGGCTAGGTTCCCCAACCATTCTACAGTTGCGTGCGTGTTGCGGTTATGTGCCGGTGCTAGGTTTAAACACGAAAAAATGCGTGGAGGCTAGGTTGGACACACAAATGTGTAATTTGGCGATCTAGAGACAACAAGTTTGAAGGGGAACTTCCAGGAAGCCTATCTTCTTCATTTTTTGGCCAAATCAGGTGTCGAAAAAGCCCAACTAGGGGTTTTTAGACGTTCTAAAGCCATTGGAGCCATCTATTTGGAATTTTGAGCATTGTAAAGCACATATTTTACCAATTTGAGCAAATAATATAAAAGATCCATTGGAAGTTGGACCAGGAGATGTAGCCCAAGAGAGGGGTGAACTCCTTTATCATTTGTTGTGTTATGTGTTTACTGTTCAATGTATTTTGCTGGTTATTATTGCATCTTGAATTTTTAATTTCTATAAAATTTGTGTTTGCAAATTGATCCTTTTTGCATAAGAACACTTAAATAAAACTTGCAAATATTTTCAAGAATACAAGCCTTTATCATTTTCATATCAACAAAGGTGGCCAACATATGTGATCTTAAAAACCACTTGTAGTTCCTACGTGTATGCTTCCCCGAACATAGATTTATGCGTTGAATGACATATCTTTGTAGCTTTAAGACGTTGGAATATGTCTCTACCCTGAAAAAAATTAACCCACAATTTTTTGTCGAGGAAAGTTCCCTGATACCACTTGTAGTATTCCAGATATAAACTAGTATGCAGAACATAAATATTTTAACAAGTAATGGTAGAACAACAATGATATAACCGGAACAATACCAAAATAATACCAGAAAGATAACCTTTATTAATGATGGCAATGTTCACTTGCCTCTTCGAGGGGGAAACGTCCAACAGAGAAAATCTCTATTACAATAATATCCAAGACAAAACTTCTTATATCCTCTACTCCTATTTATACTATATCTATCTATCCAAAAGAAAAATCTAGAGGAAGATCCTTCTAGAAGCGAAATCTTCTATTAGGTCTTCTTACATTTGAATTATTCTTCCTTATTGCTAGGCCTTATTAATATTGGCCTTTCTTACATGGAATTATATTATTCTACCTACGTGAGGGGTTAGGGAGGTTAGGTCCCTAACACATTCCCTCGTGCTCTAATCATCCCTCTGTATTTTTTGGGACTCGAGTGACTTCATTGCTAGTTATGGAAACTTCACGAGGTATAGGAACCTTTGAGAATAGCTCCCACCCTCCTTGCGCCCAAGAAATTTATCGACCTCCTCCCTAGACTCACCTATGTGCTATCTCTCCACCAACATCCAACTCTATATGCTCTTCTCGGAGCTCTGTTCTTCTCCTCTTCACTCCCGACATCGACGTACCTCCTTGCCCCACACATCTCCTCTTCTCTCCTCTCCAATAATAATTCATGGCATGTGGAGTCTCGAGATGACATTGGCGTGGTAGATACAACATAATGTTGATTTCAAGGGTCTCCTTGAAAGTTGTGGATGTTGTTTTTGACTACTAGGTCCATACTTGTCCTAAGATATAGGCCGAGATATAGTTAGAAAAAGCATATGTCAAGATTCTTAGGTGTTTCATGTCTAATGAGGAAGTCAATGAAAATATTTTCCCACGAATACCAGACCTAGGCTCATCACAGGTTCGAGAATCCAAATATTATTGGATTGTCGATCTCTATTGGCATGTGACGATGCTCATGGGTAAAGTAATGGTCGAGAGAAACATGGTGCATCAAGAAATTATCCTCCAAATTGATGACGTGCAACTGCAGATTAAACTCTTGGATCACAAGGTAAACCTGTTATCTAAGAAATATATTGGTCTGGACTTCTCCAACTTGGACTACCCTTATCCTCAGGTTCCAGTGGTAGACGATCACCCTTCTTTGGTATAATTCCATTTATGACAGGTCTGATTTCTTTTTTTCTTTTCATTTTCAAAGGTCAGGAAGTTGTAGCCCCACCTCATTATAGTAATCAACATCATAGGAAACTGTCTCTCAAACTTTCATTTGCTAGCTTTAAATTTGAACATATTATAGTATGTAGTTTCAAGCTAAACTAGTTCCTTAAACCCCTGAAACTTGGTAAAATTATTTTTTGTTGTTGGTCTAGTTTCCCCAATAGTAGGCCAATAGCATGAACAATGTATAGTTTCTCTTACAATTAATTCAAAGTACTAGTATAGTTTACCAAAAAAAAAACACTATATTTTTTATTTAAAGTTGGTTACATAATACTAATAATACTATAAAGATATTGTTAAATTTGTTAGAAAATATATTTGTCTTGTTTATTTTTATAACCATAAAATTTATTGATTCAAAATGGATCATTATATAATTTTTCATCTATCTTGGTATTTTCTAGGTGGAAAAATTGGAGGAATTGGTTTGCATGATCCATTTTAGGAGTAGGTCCCAATTTTGTGATTTGGGGTCTGAAACCTTCTAAAGAAAGTTTGAGGCATCAAATGCCACATTTTAGGATCCAAACTTTGCTAGCATAGCTCCAACACCTTGAGGTTATTCTACACACCAAAAGTTTTCCAATGGTGTGAAAATCACCTCAATTAGTGTTTGCATGTGAAAGTTATGCCTTCTACAAGTTGACCTACCCTATTGACCACCATGATACCAATTGGATGCCACGTTAGTGCCCAGTACTCACAAATGTGGGGCCAGTCACATGTGGATCTTCAAGAAGATTGTAGAGGGTCCAAAACCCTAACACTAATTGAGGGTTGATGCATGCAAAAAGCCTAACACTAACTGACTATCAGGCTATGTTAAATATTGGGCCACTAGGAAGAGAAGGGGTTCCATTATTTTAGTATTGTTATTGTTCCATAATTGAGTAGATCATCTAGGAGTGGGTTACTGAAGCATAACAGAGGAGGTACTAGAATCTGTAGCAACCATTGATACCATAGTGTCTAGGGTAACTCCATAGAGAGTGCCATTTTCTTTATACTTGCATTTCTTAACTTAGGAAAAGAGAGTAGAGCATTGACCTCACCTTCTAACTTGGTTTCTCTTGTATCAGATTTCCTAGGTCACATATTATGTTCATTTGTGTGGATGACGTTTTCATTTTCTTGTTCTTTCATTTTGATTTTAGTTATTTCCATAAATTTGAGCTCTAAGCTAATAATAATAATAAATATGAGATCTAAGGTAATAAGCCACATATTAAAGGATTTCATAATATTGTAAGACCTATAGTGACGAACTGTTCCAGTGGAATATCTACGACACTTTATAGATAATTTATGTTGTTGTCTTTTTCGTCAACATTTTCTTTTTGAAATTGTATGATATGGGTGTAAATATAAATCATTATTAATTTAATTTTTTTTTCCAAAGAAGGAAAAAGTCTACAATACGCAAGGCTATCGGTCTAGCCTTTGTTGGTACAATCTCAAGACCTCAATGTGTAGTTACATCATCTTGTATAAACAAAACTTGGCTCCTGAAACAATCGATTAGTTTTCCATAAGGGGGGGAATGAAAAGACACCACAAAACGGATACCTCCTATTCAGATAAGTAACTAGTACATTATAACTTATACTAGTTAACATGACTCCTTCTTCAATGGGGTGACAAGAAGTTAAAAAGAAAAAGGGAAAAATGGGAAATATTGAGGATTATTTTTTAAAGGGAAAAACATGGCACATACATTGATTATGCAATTTTAATCTTGTAAGTGCAATATGCACATGTATTCTAGCAAGTGCAGTGTACACCTATACTGACTTTTCTTTGTATCGTGCTTTGAGAACTTGAACAATTTGATTTTCATTTTATAATGGAATAAAAATTACAATTTGTTTCTTGGAAAAAAAAGGGAAACACACTTCCACTCTTGCTAGATGCCTAGTCTCGAGACATTAACCTCATTCCTTATATCCAAAGAAGACAAATTTTTATCCAATCAATTTTTTTTTTAAATCATACTCCAAGATAAAAAAAAATAAAAATATCTCAATTTAAATAATATTTATAAGCAATCCAACTTTCACTAAAACGTTTTTAGTGAAATTATATACTATTTAATAATATCTAATTTTAACCCATACATAAAATTAAATACAATTAATTTTATCCATATTGATGTTAATAAATCTTACAAATTCAAAATATATTAACATAAAAGAATCACATTCTTTGAAATGCAAACATTTTTTAACTATTTAAAAATTTAATGAAAAACATTTGGATTGTAGACCTCACCATCCTTTATAAATCTCGTGTCGTATTGGAAGAGCTCCATCCCCGAGCATTGATTGGATTAATTTATTATGACACTTTCGCCATTCTAAATCTCATGCAAATTTGAGTGGGCAAGAACTATAGAACTTTCGAGCCGTGGCCAAGGTAAAATCTTTGCGTATTGAGAAGATATTTCCACTTTTGAGTTGGAAATGATCTTCAACCTAGGGTTTTGGAGGGAACCATTACTTTAACAATTGAGCCTTCAGAATGAAGAGCATTAGGACCACTCAAATCTTTGTTTTTGGTGATTGTTTTGATATAGTAGATTTTTTTAATTTAATTGATTTTTTATTTAAATTGCGATTTTTCGTATTTGGAGTGTATTTAGAAATTTTAAAAAATATCATATTTTCAGTGTATTTAGAAATTAAAAAAAAAAAAATACATTTTTTTTAGTGAAGCAGATTGAAAATTGGAATTATTAAATTATCATTGTTGATGATGATGAAAGTTAATGATTATTGATAAACGTTGTCCATTTGTTTTTGCATCGTAATTTTTTTAGAAAGTTTGGTTTGAGGTAGGACAACTTATGTGTATCCAAAATCTTTGGAAATACGATTCCATAGATACATGTATTTATGTTTGGTTTACTTGATAAAATCTTAAGTGATTTAGGGAAATCCCATTCATGGTTATGTGGGGAATATGGATAGCTAGAAACTCTATTTTGTTTAAAGAGAAGATGATGCCTACTTTTCAGGTATCTACCCAAGTAAATGCTTTATTTTCATTTTATAAGATTATTCCAAAGGTTAAACCACAAATAATTCTATAAAATCTACAAATATTTAGCTTGGGGGTATTTTGATGGGGCTTGTTAAGGCCTAGATTCTATCAATGGGATTGGATTTATTCAATATATTCCATAGACACCCCCGGATGTAGGTGTCACCCCCAACCACCTGGAAGGCACCTCAAGACCCCTCAACACACGAACCAACACCTCGGTGCGCTCCACCTCACCCCCCCTCATGCGAATTAATCGCCTTCCCATCTCGAGACGTCACTCCATTACTCTTCCAAGGGCTTTCACTCCTCACTTGCATGGGTTCTATACATCACACCAGTCCACATGCTTGCAAAGGTTGGTAGCATTGAAGGCTATTGATTTGACCCCCCTTCCACATGGTGCTTATCACTATGCTAGCCTTCACCCTTCCTGCCATTCCTCCATTGCTACTTGCAAGCGTTGGCTCTCTGTTCTCTACAGGTGAGAGCTCTTTGTTCTCTGCAAATGGTGGTGGCTCTCCCCCCTCGTAGAGCCATGCAAGAATAATCCCTCACTCATGCCTCCCTGCAAGCATTCCACCCCCACCTTGGGGCGAAGTGGTCTCGGTGGGTGTGCATCCACAAATCCTCCCCCGCCCTTCATGGCCAACTAGGACGACTATGACCACTCTTTCCCCAATTCTCTATGGAAGCTGCTAGACGATTGGGAAGAGGAATTTTTAGGCTCTCTCCTAGCCTCCTTCCGCACCTCCAGATATCGTCGCAGTTACTGGGTGGTAAAAAACCTGCCTCACTCACCCCACTCCCCATCGCTCTTCCTCCTCCTTTATCTCCTCCCTCCCCTGACACCCATTCTCTTCCTTCTACAACCCACCCTATCCCCTCAGATCCTCAAGAGAATTCCAACAAACCAATCGCTAAGTCCACTCTAGGAAAGCATAGTTCGTTGATGGTTCCCTTTATCAAGAGCACATGCATATCGGTCAAGGAACCAAACTGAGACAACTCCAACTCCTCCAACGACAATGACAATGACTTCAGTGGTTGCCCCATTGTAGAAGAGATTCCTCCAGACAACCCTCCAATCGTGACCGACAAGCATACATGATTCCTAGGCTTCTGGTATTTTTTCACTTTTTTTCAATTATGACTTTTCAAGTTTTTTGGTCTTATGACAGTAATCAAACAAACAATCACTCCCATCATTTTTGTAAGCCCGGTTCCCCCCCAAAGCGAAGGCATGATGAACGTGTATTTTCCCATCCTATTTTCCCAATAAAGGTAGGCCTCAATTTTGTCCATTTACATGGATAAACACTACGAATTTATGATTGTATCTTTAATGTATTTTTAATAGATTAGTTCCAGAATTTACAAAAAAAAATATATCTTTCAGAGACACATATTTCAAGTCAAATGTAATATAGGAAGAAAAAAAATTAACCAAGGGGAATTCAAGACTTTATACTACATACAAAATCTTCTCTAGATAGAGGGATTGATAAGCTCCAGATCATGGGTGATTCTTCTATGGTCATTAATTGGATGAAAGGAAGCCTCCAAGTTCAAAATAATTCTCTCCATCCACTAGCACAACAATTGAAGACAATATCTAATCAATTTCTTTGCTCCAACTATACTCATATTTTTAGAGAGCACAACAAGATTTTAGATTAGCTCCAAAGGAAAGACTTCAACTACCTAAGATTTATGGTTCCTTGGAAGAAGTACAAGATGGCCATACTATGGTCTTACAATAGTTTCATTTAATTTATTTGTTTATTTGTTAGTTTTACTGTGATTTGTTGGACTAGCATGTGATCTAAGAAACCACCACCCAAGGGTATCTAAGCCATCAAAATCACCTGGGGATAACACTCATCTTGGGCCAGACCAACCCTTAGCATGGATGGATTTTAGGTGTCTCCTCCAAACTAGTTGAGTTTCAAACTTGGGTCGCCTTACAGAATGAGGTCCATTGAAACCAATCACGCTAGCAGGATTTGATTTTCATTTAATAATTTTTGAACTCCATTTGAACTAGTAATATGTTAGTATATGTGACTATTAAGTCCAAATTCTATTTTCAATTACTCGATAGATAACATACTTGATATTATGAAGGTTGTGGATCTGTCTGGATCGAAAAATTATGAAGAGATCTATCTTTGGATGATCATTTTTGCATTGTACCTTGAGCACTTGAGCATTGTATTTTTGCTTATCTCAAATAAAAATATGTTTTGTTTTTGGCAAAAAAGAAAGTTAATGTTAATTGAGCTCAAATTCGTTTTATTGGACCTTAAGAAAGGTAAGGAATTACTTAATTTTCTTTAAAATTTGAGTTTATGCTTGAAAATATTTAACATAAATATTCATAAATCACCATAGTTTTGATAAGTTAAAAGGTTAGGAAGGTTAATATTGTAACAAATATTTTGAAATTGTGATTTAATGTGGGTGTACAAAGGACATTTTAAGAGAAATCACTTTCCATATTTAACCCTTTTAATGTCACAAAGATGACAATTGTTTCGACCCACAACATTTTAGGAATGGTCCAATGCCATGTTTCACTATGGAGCTCGTGAGAGATTGTTTTTATTTTAGCAATGTGGATTTTCTTCTTTATGATAATAAAAACAAAGAGGCATTTTTTATCTTTTAGATTATGATTGATCACCTTCTTATGGTATCTTAAATTTTTTTGTCCTCTAATTCTTTATCGCCCCATATTTTCTATAATATTATTGTTATTTTTTTTTAACAAGAACCGGGCAAAATTTATATTAAAAAAACTGCGAAGATACGTAGACGATGTACATAGTCTGTGTTACAGAATTTGCAAAATTCAAAAATGACCCCCCTGAATTCTCCGAAGAGAAAATGAAGAACAAGGGTATTTCTTACTAAAACGCTAAAGCCGACTTGATTTACTATGGTGAAAACCATGCAAAATGTTCCTAGTAATATCATAAAAAAACATTGCATACACTTAGATTTTGGAAGTGTCCGGTGCCATGAATTTTGCCTCTAACGGAGGCCGCAGGTTGAGGTCCAGGTTCGGCCGTGGTCCAAGCAAGGAGGCCTCATCAGAAGTTGGAATGTAGTTGGTTGCGGGTGACGGTGGTCCAGATACCATTTGGAGTTCCTCGATCTGTTGCCTCAGAGCTTCACATTCATCTCTATTTCTCTGTTGTTCACTCCTGTGTTGGTTGGTAATATCTGTGATGGAGAGAACTTGTGAAGAAAGTGCTATGAGATGTAATTAAAGTGTTTGAACTGTTTCTACCAGCTCGTTGTGTTCCTCTCCTGAGACAATTATTTGTGTTGCTTGCTCATCTTGCCTATAATCCCAATTCTATCCGACTGTAAATCATAGATAACAGTGCGCTTATGGGTTGTGGACGCTACTTTGTTCTTTTTAGGAATGAGAATACCAACAAAATGAGCCTCTCCTATTATGATATGTGTCATCACCCTCGAATGATTCAAAAAACTTAACCAATTTCCCATGCTTTGCCACGAGTTGCAGCCATGATCACCTCTGATGCTGGGATCCTTCATCTCGCTTGAGTTTAATGTGTTGTACTCTTTGTGTGTCATGTTGAACAGGTTCGTGTCACTCCAGTCTTATCTTCCACGCTCATGAGCTGTCGAAGGTACTGCGATAAGACTTCCCAAGTAATGGGAGGGGGAGATATGAAGGCATTGAACGAGCGCAAAGGTGAGGTAGTGGGTGCTTAAGTGTTGAGAGGTGAGGTGGGACAGGTGGTGGGGGCTGCAGAGCCACGTGCTAAGGTGAGGGGGAGGGTGGTTAGGTGTCCAGGAAGGGGTGTTGGATTGAAATGCGACCCAAACCATGATCCTTTTCGCCATTGTGGCCCATACAATAGTGGCCAGGGGAGCAAAGAGCCATGTATCAAATGTCATGGTATGGGTGAGTGGAGAGATAACACATTGACCACTATCGTGCCTTCCTCCAGTTCAATTTCCAGGTTAGCTTGAGCGTCGACAAATTGGTTATTCGTCGGAGGACATGGTAAAATGAGATATTGTGGAAGAGAGTGTTAATTGTCGAGATTCTTTGGAGAATGGCTCTTAAATGAAGATTTGGAGGGTGGGACCCTTTGCGTACATTCCCTATGATTATCTTGGAATCCCCGATCACCGAAAGGGAGTGTATGTTCCTGCTTTTGGCGAGAAGAAGACCTTGGTACAATGCATATGCTTCATCTTGATTATTGGTGGCTATGCCCAAATTCCAATGGAAAGAGAGAACTTGGTTTCCTCGTGGGAAAATGACGACCCCTCCCGCTCCTGCCACCCCGTTATTGTTATTCTACAAGGTGACCTCTTCCTTAATTCCCACTACAAGTAGAACACCTTCTAGTGGAGGTTTTTGCAAAGGTTTTCAGGGTTACAAATTTTGACAAACTTTTCAAAAAAACTTCCGCTACAACCTTCTATAATGATTGCAGAGATTTTAGTGGAGGTTCTAACATATGTTCCAAATAACTAAAAAAATCTGGGCGGATGGAGGTTGTAGTAAAGGATTTTTTTTGGTGCTTTTATTGTCAAAATGCACTGGTGCGCCCTTACATAAAACACCCCAATGCATACATAAAACTAATACGCACCAACGTGCCCTTACATAAAATGCCTTGATACATGCATAAATCTAAAAGGCATCGATGCACCATTACATAAAATGCCTCGGTGCATACATAAAACAAAAAAATGCATCGATGCGCCCTTACATAAAATGGTCTGGGGTGTACATAAAATGAAAATACATCAATGCTTTCATAGTTATTACACCCCAGATTCCCATTTTGTTGTATGCATCACCGATGCTCTTATAATTTTTACGCACTTGTTGTGCATTGTTTGTGTATGTAGCATTGGGGATTTCTTGAAGATTTTCCAGGTCCTATCAAGCTGCCAACTGGGTCTGTCTTTGACCTCAGGTTGGATCTAAGTTTCAATTGTCTAACAATGGTTTGTTGTTGTTTTAGGACAGAAAATTGTTCAATGGATTCTTGTTGATTTGTTATGGTTACATTTTCAATTTTAGGTGCTCTAGCATGTAGTTTTAGTAACCAAGAGTTAGCACATGCATACCAAAATAAATGTAACACACCTAGAGATATTTACAGCTGAAAATAAGAATATCTAAAAGACTAACACACATAAATTTGTACACAAGTATTTTTTTTCAACATGAGCCTAGATAACCCCCCCCCCCGGGAAAAACTGGTTTGGAATATATGTCTATATATGAAGAGAATAGATGGTGGAATATAGCAAGTACAAAATATAGATGTACCTGATACAATAGCAACTTGATCCAAGATGAAACACAAGTCCAAATGTAGCAGGTGTGCCCTAGGAAGGTGTGTCTCTCATAAATTCTCCCAAATCCATTGAATCTGATGCAGATGCAAACTGTGAGCTCTGAATGGAAAACCCCTCCACAGTAATATGGTATTGGTGTGTGGCCTTCCTCTGAAAGTGATCCCACTACAATATGACAGGTTTAAGTCCTCCCCATTGCCGATGTGCGCTCCTCAACACTGGAAGATCCTCAGTAAATAAACAAGGCTCCAAGCCTAATGCCTCTCTCCATAAAAGCATGCACCCAAGCTAGCCTCACCTAGTGCTTCAAACCTCATCTCTAAGTGCTCTCTCAAACTCTCCAAGTGAACAAATGAGTGAATGAGATCTCCTTTTCCCTTTGCGCCCCTCTTGAACCTCCATAAGGAAACCTAGGATATGGATGGTTGAGATCATCCCATCTCCCATCTAATCAAAGGTTGAGATCTCTCCAAAAGAATCTCACTGAAAATCCCACTTTGGGTTAAGTTCCCTAAGTTCACTTTATGTCTCTAATTCACCCACAAAGTGAATTAATAGTCATTTTAGGCATAAATGACAAAATTTCACTTTTGACTTAAAACTCCTAATTCAAATTAAAATTAGACATAAAGTACAATGTACAAAGTACATAGTACTTCCCACATGTGTTTAGGAGACACAAACACATGGGGAACACCTCCAAAGGTACATAGTCTCAACACTCCCTCTTATCGAGGAAGGTGTTCCTCACCAAGACCATCTTTTCTCTTAAGTAGACATGTTTTCCCCTTGGAAGGGCCTTGGTGAGTATATCTATAACTTGGTTGTCAGTCAATATATACTGAAACTAAAATGTGCCTCTCTGAACCCAATCACGGATGAAGTGATACCTGATCTTAATGTGCTTTGACCGGTCATGAAACACTCGATTCTCAGAGAGTTTAATGCAACTCTGATTATCACAGTGTATGGCGGTCAATGGCATATCCTGACCAAACAATCCAACCAACATCTTATGAATCAAAATGGCCTCACAACTAGCCTGATTGGCCGCCATGTACTCTGCCTCAATCGAACTCAAAGCAATTGATTTATGCTTCCGGTTGAACCAGGAAACAAGTCCTGACCCCAAATCAAAGAAACACCCTGAGGTGCTTTTTATGTCAGTAGCACATCCTGCCCAGTCTGAGTCTGCTTAGCCAACCAAACTAACTCCATCACCTCTGATATAGTCTAGGCCATAATCAACTGTCCCAACAATGTACCTCAAAACATGTTTTTCCCCTATCATATGAACACTCCCTGACACTACCATATGTTGGCTTAGAGTTTACATGAAAAAACAAATATATGGTCTAGTGTTAACTAGATACACGAGTGAACTGATCAACTGCATGTAAATTGTGGCATCTACCAACTGACTATCTGAAGCACTAAGCTTCTTCCATTTGGTAATCATGGGTGTAGACATAGGTCTACATTCCTCCATCTGAAATATTTTCAAAATATTTGTTGCATACTTCCCCTACCCGAGAAATATGTGACCCTCCTCCTTCCATACCTCCATACCCAGAAAGTAGTGCATCAATCCAATATCACTCATCTCAAACTTTGATGCAAGTCCCAACTTTCACTCAACTATGAGATCCTCAGCTCCAGTGATGAACAAGTCATCCACATATAAAATGAGAATGAATGTGTCCTCACCTCTAATGATTTAATAGAGGTTAGGATCAACATCGCTCTTCTCAAATTCCATCTGAAGCAAGTATGTTTCTATGCATGAATACCAAGCTCAGGGAGCTTGCTTCAGGCCATAAAGTGCCTTTCTCAAAATACACATGTGATTCTCCCTCTCACTCACCTCAAACCCCTGTGGCTGCTCTATGTACACCTCCTCATCAATAAATCCATTCAGAAATGTAGTCTTCACATCCATCTGGTGAATGCTCCAACCCATCTCTGCTATTATGGAAATGATACTCTTGATGGAGGTGTATCTCGCAACTGGTGCGAATGTCTCGTCATAATCGACTCCCTCAATTTGAGAGAAGCCTTGTGCCGCAAAACATGCCTTGTGTTTCTCTATTCTTACATATGCAACATACTTGGTTTTGTACAACCACCTGAAAGTCACAACTGACTTCCCCACTAGCCTCGGAACCACCTCCCAAACATCATTGCACACAATGGAGTCATACTCCTCTACCATGGCCTCTCTCCATACTTGATGGTCCATTGCCTGCGCAAATGTTTGTGGCTCAATATCCCTAATACTTGTCACTAGTGCCAAATATGCTCCAAATATGACTGGAGGTATTCTATATATGATATGGATCTTGGGCTCCCCTACATTCTCTTTGGCCTCCTTCAGGGTTTCTTGAAACCATATAGGTCTCCTCTTCCATGAATTGGTCAACGTAGAAGTAAGGTCTCTCTTCCCAAGAGTGACTGCCTCGGGACTCATCTCAACACTTTGAGAACCTGAAGTCTATGCCCCCTCTAATTGAACATGCTTTGACTGTGACCCTGAATCTGTGCATGGTGACCCTGTCACCCCTGATACTGGTGTACCAGAAACCTGAGGTTGTGCTCCCTCTGAGACATCAATTGGTGCCTCTACATCATCCTCAACTTTGACTCTCGACTTAAGAGATCTTTGAAAATCCATATCCTCCTCAAATATGACATCCCTACTCACCACCACTCTCCTAAGTGACAGAATGTAGATGCGATAGGCTTTGGACACCTATGAGTATCCAACTAGAATCCCCTGCTGGGTTGTGGGGTCTATCTTTGCCCTCCTCTCTAAGGGGACATGAGAAAAGGTCAAGCACCCAAATATCCTGATGTGCTCGACATAGGGCCTCCTACCAGTGAAGTCCTCCTCAGGAGTCATCTTCCCCAATATCATGTGGGGTCTCTTGTTATGTAGATAAACTGCAGTAGCACTTGCCTCTGCCCATAAGTACAAAGGCAAACTCTAATTGTGCAACATGGATCTCGTTGCACCAGTAATAACCCGTTTCTTCCTCTCAACAACCCCATTCTGTTGGGGGTTGTATGGTACGATCATTTGTCTTATAATGGCATGATGGGCACAGAAGTATATGAACTATCTGGAAGAATACTCACCTCCATTATCTGACCATAAGACTTCGATCCTCTTTCCATATTGGTTCTCCACAAGAGCTCTGAACTCTTGCAACCGTTTGAAGACTGCACTCTTGGATTTCAGGAAATAGATCCAAGTCTTCCTTGATTAGTCATCAATAAATGTGAGATTGTACTCACAACCACTCAAGGAATTCCGAGTCATGGGCCCACACACATCCATGTGTACTAAATCCAGTATCCCAACTGACCTGGTGTCACTGTTGGTGAACGATACCTTGGTAAACTTACGAAGTACACATCCTCTGAAAACAAACTGATGCTCTATATTGATCTATGGCACTTTGGTCACAACCTCTCTCAGTCCTCCGAGAGATCCATTATGTAGGTGGGCTATCCTACGATGCCATAACTCACATAGATGTCTGTTGCTATTGTTTCTCACTGCCAATGAATGAAGAGGCTGAAAAATCAATCTAAACATTTTCCCATCCCTCACTCCAATCACTTGTCCTGAGGCAAGCGAATACCCCTGAGGATGAATGAGTACCTCAGTGCCTCTGAAATTCACTTCAAGACCTCTATCCTGGAGGGTAGAAACTGAAATCAAATTGTTCTTCAACCCAGGGACATAGAGAACGTCCCTGATCAATATAGGTGGCATGCTATCTCTCTGAAAGGTAACTATGCCAATCCCAATAACTTTGACCAATGTGTCATCTCCAAGAGAAATCTCCATCCCGACCTCGATGTATCTAAGATTAGTCAAATTCTCTCTAAGTCCAGTCATATGGCTAGAATCCCTATTGTTAATATACTAGACACTGGGTATCGTCTCAAATGAAGTGAAACATATGAGGAAAGCACACTCTCTCTGAAACTGAGTCTGAAACTATGACTCCTCTGTTGTAGTTGCGGTACCACCCCTCTTCTTCTTCTTGTTGGGACACTTTCCAGCATGGTGCCCAAAATTCTTACAAACAAAGCACTTCACTTTGCTCATATCTCTCTTTTGACCATTGCTCTTCCCATTGCTGCTCTCTCCTCCACTCCCCTATGGTGGGGCCCCAAACTTGGGACCTTGCCGACCCCCACGACCAAACTTCTTCTTTCCCTTTGTCCAAAGAGAAAGATCCTCATCACTCTAACCAGATTGTTGTTGTTGCTACTGTCGTTGTCTAGAGGCATCTGCTACAAGTCTAGTCTCCTCCTGGATGAAGTCATCCCATATCCTCTCCCATGTAGGCATGAACTCCTTGGAAAAAATGCCACGAATGAATGGACCCCACGGTTTGGTGAAGATATTCATAGCTTGCATCACCAAAGAGTTAGGGTCCACCACCTCTCCGAAAACTCCAAGCTTGTCTCTGATATGAGTGTAGTGACCAAGGAATGAAGTCACCGACTCATCCTTGAGCATGTGAATGTCCCTGATTCGGTCATGAAGAACCATCTTCCGGTTCTCATTAGAGATCTAATACAACTTACATAGAGATGACCACATACCGTATGCATAAGTCTTCCTAGTCAAATGGGGAATGATATGATCTCATACTGCATCACAAATGGTCTTCTTTTCCTTGTTGTTCTTTTTCCTGAACTCTGCCACCAAGATAGGAACAATGATAGGAATGACTGGAACAACCGCCTCAAATATGTCCCATAGTTCGAGGTCCTCTAAGACAAAGACCATCCTCACCTTCCAAGGCGTCCAATTTCTAGCCCCAACTAGCCTGTCCTCAACACGCATTTGAGATGATGATATATCTTCCAAACTACACTCCAACTGATGCTCAAACTACAAAGGAAACACTGCCTCACTCATGTCAACACATGTGTGAAAATAGGCAAGTGAACTTCGACCTCACTCCTAGAAATATAGGTGTGAAAAGAGGTCGAGTCAAATCATCCTCACTCCTACCCCATAGGTGTGAAAAGAGACTGACAAAAAACTGACACAACTGCCCAACTGTCCTCTACAAAAATCTGCCAAGAATATGTATATGACAACCAACACATATGTTGTCCAAACTACTCAAATATCATCCACCTCAACTCTGATACCTCGAAGATTTTCCAGGTCCTATCAAGCTTCCAACTGGGTCTATCTTTGACTTCAGGTTGGCTCTAAGTTTCAATTGTCTAACAATGATTTGTTGATGTTTTAGGACAACAAACTGTTCTATGGATTCTTGTTGATTTGTTATGGTTACATTTGCAATTTATGTGCTATAGCATGTAGTTTTAGTAACCAAGAGTTAGCACATGCATACCAAAATAAATGTAACACACCTAGAGATATTTACAGCTAAAAATAAGTAGATCTAAAAGACTAACACACATAAATTTGTACACAGATATTTTTTATCAACATGAGCCTGGATAAAACCTCCCCGGGGAAAACCATTTTGGAATATATGTCTATATATGAGGAGAATAGATGGTGGAATACAACAAGTACAAAATATAGATGAACCTGATACAATAACAACTTGATCCAAGCTGAAACACAAGTCCAAATGTAGCAGGTGCGCCCCTCATAAATGCTCCCAAATCCAATGAATCTGATGCATATGCAAACTGTGAGCTCTGAATGGAAAACCCCTCCACATTAATCTGGTACTGGTGTGTGGCCTCCCTCTGAAACTGATCCCACTACAATATGACAGGTGTAAGTCCTCCCCACTGTTGATGCGCCCTCATCAACAAGTACGCCCTCCTCAACATTGGAATCTCCTCAGTAAATAAAAAAGGCTCCAAGCTTGATGCCTCTCTCGATGAAATCATGCGCCCAAGCTAGCCTCACCTAGTGCTTCAAACCTCATTTCCAAGCTCTCTCTCAAACTCTCCAAGTGAGAAAATTAGTGAATGAGCTCTCCTTTTCCCTTTGTGCCCCTCTTGAACCTCCATAAGGAAACCTAGGATATGGATGGTTGAGATCATCCCATCTCCCATCTAATCAAAGGTTGAGATCTCTCCAAAAGAATCTCACTCAAAAACCCACTTTGGGTTAAGTTCCCTAAGTTCACTTTATGTCTCTAATTCACCCACAAAGTGAATTAATAGTCATTTTAGGCATAAATGACAAAATTTCACTTTTGACTTAAAATTCCTAAGTCAAAGTGAAATTAGACATAAAGTACTAGGCACAAAGTACATAGTACTTCCCACATGTGTTTAGGAAACACAAACACATGGGGAACACCTCCCAAGGTACATAGTCTCAACATTTCTAAGTTTATTAATGCACATGTGCACTTTTACTTTATGTCCATTCCAATGCTTGTATAATTTGTACGTGTGAGTGCTTGTATTACCCTGTGCACCAAAAGGTACTGAAATTTTGAATATTCAAGGTGAGATGTCAATGTCATTCTTTGTTCCAAAGCATCGATTCTTTTATTACATTTAAATAACTGGTGCTTTTATTACATTTAAAACACCAGTGCTTTTATTATATTCAAATAGCTAGTGCATTTATGTGATTTAAAGCGTCAATGCTTTTATTATATTTAGAGAAATGGTGTGTATTTCTCACATGCGCACTGTAAAATTCTAAGATGATATATATTATTGCACATTATATTCATTGGCGCTTCAGTATACTTAATATGAACGGGTGTGTATAATCCCTTAAAAACATTTATTTCTATATTATGGCACACAACATTTTGTGAGTTCATAAGAATACAATGCACTGATATGTATATATTTTAATTAATTGATTTTTTTTTACAAATTTTCAATTAACCATCTCAAAATCAAATATTTTTTATAATAATATTGTTTTTTATATTTATGTTATTACATTTTGATATAATGATTGTATTAATGAGTTATCCAACATATTGTACCTCTGTTATTTGTAACATTGTAAATCATCCACATATTAATTCATCAACAACACAACATTTTACAACATTTGACAATGCTATAAAACACAAAACTCATTTTATTATATATGTCATACAAAATGAGACAACGTAAAGCTCCATAATAATCAAAGTGGAACTAATATGTAATTGTTATATTTATTGGTAACATGTCATCATGCAATTGGGACATTATGTCCACTACATTAAGCAAAATCCCTGATTTTTACACACAAATATTCCAAAACATACTACTTGCAACAACATTCAATTATATTGATTTTCATTCATCACTTGAACTATTGTCATCAACCATGTTGCATGAATGCATCATTTCTTTATCAGTTGTAGGCGATATTGTACTTTGATTATTTAAACATATTTTTCTTGCTCGACTTGTTTTTGATGTTCCACTTGTTCATGTTCCATTTACACACATATAAATAAAGTGTAATAAATAAATCTACATTTATATAGTAGAATATATATTATTGCATAAATAAAAAAATTGTACCATAGCAATGAGTGATTCATAAACAATACACATGCTTTCAAAGCTATGCTTTATGCCATGTGTCAAAATATCTTATGTTGGCTCCTCTCCATACTTTGTTTCTTGTGTGTTTAATATGCCATGACAAAACATAATCAATATAATTAATCTAAAGTTTCTTATTGTTCCATTAATTATAAAACAAAGGAAGTTAAACTATTGGAATTATTGTCATTGATGTCAAATGATTACTAATGTCATTAATGTTATATTACGTATTGTCATTGATGTCAAATGATTACTAATGTCATTAATGTTATATTAATTTATTATTAATGAATACAATATTTAATATATATATATATATATATATATATATATATATATATATATATATATATATATATATATATATATATATATAAAAGGGTTGTGCCATGGAAAAAATGCAAGTGAAATATACTGGTGGTTTCTAACCCATGGGTTTGGGTTGTTTTCCCATGGTATTTGAGGTATTTTTCCAAGGTATTGGGAATTAATTATTTAATTAAGGGACATGTCCCTTTATGAAGGGTTATGAAAAAGTATAAAATATAAATCATTGAGAGAAAATGTGAGTGTGAAAAATAGATTAGCAATGATTGAATCACAAAATCACTTTTAGGCCATCTTGGCATTTTTGCGATAATTTTTTTCTAGGATGTTTCATACCCTAAAATAAGGAAGAGATAGAGGAGAGATCTTAGTGTACCTATGGAAAAAAGTGCAGAGGTTGGTTCATTATAATTTCAGAGATATGCCTTGTGGAAGTTACTATTCCTGGATGCTCTTGAAATTAGTTTCAAATAGGTCATCTTGGCACTTTCACTATAACTTATTCTATGGGATGTTTCAAACCCTGAGATTTTGCAAAGAAAAATGAGATATCTTGGTGTTCATGTAAAAAATATTAGATGTGTGTTTGTTAGGGTTTCTGAATTCTCCTAAAATCAGTTTCAAACAGGTCAGTGTGACACACTCGCTATAACTTATTTTTTGTTATGTTTCTGATCCAGGTGGATATTGGTGGCCACCCACCTATTCCAACTGGGTCCTCGTGTCTATTTTTTTTCCATCACGTTCTTCTGACTGCTTTGTAATTATGGGTTCTACACTTCTGGGGTTGTCTGAATCCCCACACATCCTCCAAGTTGATACGGGTGGCCTCTTGCCTAATCCAACTAGCTTATTTTGTATGTTTTTATGTCAACACATCTTGTTATATTTCTAGGTCCGTTTTGGGGCCCTAAACATTGTTTTTTTGGCTCTCCACAGTCAAACTGTAGACAAAGTCAAATTTTGATGGTGGAATGTGTAGTTCTCTTAAATACCTTTCCAACATGCTATCATGCACCTAAAATAGAGGTTGTATGCAAAATATACGACCCTGGGAAGTTGAGGTACCAAATTACACAAACTTACCCATAACACCCACATGACTTTTGGCATTTCACTTTCTAGGGTTAGCTTTTTGGATGTCTAGGGTTTTTGCATTCATGAGTAATATAAAAAAGGCCTCTGGAGCCTCATTGTAATCCATTCTTCTCATACGAATGCACGTAACAACGACATCTATTCTGAGAGATAACTACCACCATTCGAGCAAGTGTTTCAGTTCTGCAGTTTTACAGTTTCAACCTATTTCATTATTTAATAAAATATATTGTTCATTGGATATTTGTATTATTCTTCATATCTCTATGTTTATTGTATTCAATCGGTTAATTAGGTCGTTCTGCTCCTAAATCTGGATCAGTGGAATCAAAGTGGTCTGCTCTTCATTTATTTTTCTTCGTGCATGTCCTCGAAAAGATCTGGGTACAAGAAGTTGGGACTTGAACCAATCGAGCCATTACAAGATCAGTCGCGCTGAGCCTGACAACAACCCATGGGGGATGAAAAGAAATATGATGAATCAGGAGATCCTAATAAAATGTTGCTCGATGAAGCCCTCGCGCGACAAAGGAACGAAATGATGGACAACTTTGCGTAGATCCTTCGACGACTGCCCACAAGAGAAGCATATTCATCAAGCGGACATGCAACCCCCTTCAAGGTACAGGTAAATTTTGATATTCCATTATTTGAAGGACTGATAGATGTGGATGTTGTAGATACATGGTTGAATCTGCTAGAAGGATATTTTTCGGTCCATAATTTTTTCGATAGGCAAAAGATCACTTTTTCACTCCTCAAGGCCATTTCCCATGTTAAATATTAATGGGATACTTACTTTGAGCAAAGGTCCATGGAGGAATCTACAATTTTTTTGGTGCCCCCTACATGGGATTCCTTTCGGGATGCCATTAAATAACAACACTACCATGTTGGAAGCTACGAGGACCAGTACACCAGATGGACCACCCTACATCAAGAAAGGGACATGATAGTACCATATTTCACCAATATTTTCCATACCCTATGCACCAAATTGGGTATCAAAGACTCTGAGCGTCATATGGTTCTTAAATACCGTGGTTATTTTCATAGATAAATTCAGACAGAAATGGAGTTCCTGGAAATCACCTCATTGGGCAGGACTTATAGATATGTTGTCAAGATCGAGCAAAAATTTAAGCAGAAAAGGTGAGAGTTTGGATCTGCAAACCCCTAACAGTTGAAGCAAGGAAAAGGTAGCCCCAACCCACACAGAAAGAGACCAAGTCGAAATGGTTTCCCCTGGGACAACCAGTCCAAGCCTCAACACAAGAAGGGAAACGAGAAGATGAATAAGGACATGGGAAAATGGTGTAAGTACCATAAAAGTCCTTGGCACAACACCAAAGAATGTCGCTCCAAGAAGTCCCTATTGGCCGAGCTGAAGGCTTCCGAGTCAAAGGTTGATTCTGATTCTAAGTAAAATCCTGAAGGAGGGAAGCAGGTTATCGATACTGAACCCAATTCCACTGTTGTTGTCACCAAAATCCGGCCAAGAAAACCAGAAGAAACAGAGGAAGGGGAACGCCTCTTTCACTCGCTGATGTGGGTAAAGGGGGCTCCGCTTCATTTTCTTGTTGATAGCGGTAGTTAGAAGAACCTCATTTCAATAGAGGTCGTAAAGTGGTTGGACATTCCAATGACACCGCACCTACATCCCTACACCATCGGCTGGCTTCACCAAGGAAGAGATCTTCATGTCAGCCAACAGTGTCATCTACCCCTTGACATCAAGACTTTCAAAGATGAGGTATTGTGTGGTATTTCTCCCCTTGAAGTTTGTGATGTTATTTTAGTACAACCATATTTTTGGAAGCGTCATGTTGTGTATGAGTCTATACCCCACAGTGCTATTATTACTTTGGGTAGACAATTGTACATCATCCCATAGGTAGCGCCACCTACTGCTATTTATTTAATCTCTGCTAAGCAATGCAGTAAGGTCATTTCACAGATCAATAAGTTTTTCTTCTTTGTGATTTGTGCTCACAGTTAGCAGAAGGTCGCCGCCACATCCGTGGCCTCTACACAATGCCTCTCTTTGTAGAAAAAGAAAGTAGACAGGATCGTGGAAGAATACAAAGACATATTCTCCTCACCTACAGGGGTACCGACACACTGCCAAGTCAAGAATCCAATTGATCTGACCCTTGATGCACCTCTACCTAATGGAACAGTCTATCGGTGCTCGCTAATGGAAAATGACAAAATTAGGTGTCAGATCTGAGAGCTTCTTCAAAAGGGGCACATCAGAACCAGCTCATCCCCTTGCAGAAGCCCCCGATTGTACTAGTGCATAAGAAGGACGATACTTGGCAACTCTACATTGATTACATAGCCTTAAACAAAATCATAGTTAGGAACCACTACCCCATTCACAATATTGATGACATTCTTGACCATCTCAAGGGGGAAAATTTCTTCAAAAAGATTGACCTAAAGTTTGGCTACGACCAGGTTCTCATCAAACCAACTGATGTATGGAAGACAACCTTCAAGTCTAAAGAAGGTCTCTATGAATGGCTAGTCATGCGCTTTGACTTAACAAATTCACCAGCCACTTTCATGAGGTTGATGGATGATGTATTGAGACCCTTCACCAACTACTTTATGGTAGTATATTTGGATGACATCCTCATCTTTAGAAGAACGTGGGAGGATCACATGAAACATATTCAACAAGTTTTGAGCACTCTGCGGTAGCACAAGCTTTATGCCAACTTGGAAAAATGTTCTTTTAGCATGAATAGGGTCCAATACTTGGGCTACATTGTTGATGAGAATGGGGTACATGTTGATCCAACTAAGATCCAAGTCATCCGTGACTGGCCAACCTCGAGCACACTAACCGAGCTTCAGAGCTTCTTGGGACTAGCCAACATCTACCGAGGGTTTGTGTTGGGATTCTCCCATATTGCATGGGCCCTCAACCAAGTGACCAAGGGAGGTGGTAGGGCCAAGTTTGTGTGGGGGAAGGAGAAACAATGAGCATTCGATGATTTGAATCATTTTTGTGCTCAACTCCAGTACTCTCCTTACCTGATTTGAAAAAACCATTCGATATTGAGACTGATGCATTTGTCTATGCTGTGGGCACAATTCTCACTCAACACGGGCATCTGGTGGCATACCATAGTGAGACACTCTCTGATAATTTCTGTAAATACCCCACCTATGACAAGGAAATGTATTCCATTGTACAATCCTATATTCAATGGAAACATTAAATTCTGGGGAAAGAGACGATCATCCACACTGATCACAACCCTCTGCAGTTCATACATACACAGGGGAAATTACAGAATGACTGCCATCAGAGGTGGTCAACCTACTTGCAACATTTCCATCTCAAAATCAAGTATAAGACAAGTATCTCCAATCGTGTTACTAACTGCCTCATTCGGCCTTCTATGGATGCACTCACCACTATTCTCCATGCCCGTGGACATGAAGCATCTGAGTGGCCCCAAATTTATCAACAAGATCTGGACTTCACCACCACCTATCACCTATTGGGTACAGGTGCAACTGTCATCAATTTTCACATTTAGGACAAACTCTTATGCCACCTGGGTCATCTCTGTGTTACTAAAAGCGAGTGTGTAAAGCTTATTTGGGAAGCCCACTACAGTTGGGTAGCAGGACATTTTGGCATAGAGAAAATTGTGGTCATTCTTCAGAAACATTTTTATTGTCCAAAACTTCAACAGGATGTCAACAAGTATATCAGATCTTGCATTTCCTATGCCATTTCCAAGCCAACCATCAAGAATCAAGGCTTATACACCCCTCTTCCTATTCGTGGGAAGCCTTGGGAATCCATATCAATGGATTACATGTCTGGCTTGTCATCCACCAAGCAAGGAAATGACTGCGTGTTCGTGGTCATTGATCGGTTTTTGAAGATGGCCATCCTCACACTCTGTAAGAAGAATGTCACAATGACAGATACTACCAAGCTCTTCTTTGAACGAGTGTGGGTCCACTTTGGGATACCACAGACCATCATCTCCAATCGAGATAACATGTTCCTCATCACATTTTTCTCGAGTCTTTGGTATTTGTTGGACACCAAGCTGACAAAATCCACTGCTTTCCACTCCCAAACCGATGGCCAAATGTAGGTCGTCAATAAAATGATTGTGCACATCCCGTGCATGTACAATTCTAAGCATTCACGTACATGGGATGAGAGCCTCCCATATGTCCAACACAGTTATAATAGGGCTCTCCATAGTTCCACTAGCCATAGCCCATTTCAGGTGGGTCTAGAATTCCAACCCTTGGGACCCATTGATTTTTCACTTCCTCTTGCCACTGCACAAACAAAATCTTACCTTGATCAGTCTGTGATCGAAAAATTCACCAGATTCATTGAGCAGATTCAACACATCCTCCAACAAGTCCAAGATATTTTTCAAGAATCCAATCCTAAGTACAAGTAGCACCATGATCAACACAAGGTACCACACCAGTTTCACGTTGGCGAAAAAGTTTGATTACATTTGCAGAAGGAGCATCTCATCGAGCCCCATCAGAAGCTTCACCCACTTCGTTATGGGCCTTACACTATCACCAAGGCTTTGGGTAACAATGATTTTGAGCTCAACACTCCACCCTTCCTTGGCCTGCATCCAATATTCAATGTGGACCTCCTTCGGCCATATTTTCCACCATTATTGGACACCTCCTAGATCGCAAAACAACTAACACCAACAGATATCAACCCTGAATGCATGGAACAAGCACCCACTGATCATATAGTGGACACACAGGTCAAGGGAACTCACCAACAGAGGATCCAGGTTTATCGGGTTGTTAAGGTAGGGCAACTCCTACACCAAGGCAAGTGGCTCACCCGGGGTCAAATCCAACAGAAGTTTCCTCACCTGATGGGGAAACTCAACGCAATGGATACCATTGCTTCCTAAGGGGGGAGGATTGATCCAAGTGGATATTGGTGGCGACCCACCTATTCCAATTGGCTCCTCGTGTCTAGTTTTTGTTCAACGCGTACTTCTATACTACTTTGTAATTGTGGGTTCTACACTTCTGGGGTTGTCTGAAGCCCCACACATCCTCCAGGTGGATATGGGTGGCCTCTTGCCTAATCCAACTGGATTATTTTGTATGTTTTCATGTCAGCACATCTTGTTGTATTTCCAGGGTCATTTTGGGGCACTAAACGTTGCTTTTTTGGCTCACCATAGTCAAACTGTAGACAAAGTTATATTTTGACTATAGAATGTGTAGCTCTCTGAAAGACTTTTCCAATGGGCTATCACGCGCCTAAAACAGAGGTCGTATGGAAACGTTACGACCCTGGGAAGTTGAGGTACCAAATTACACCAACTTACCCATAGGGCCCACACGACTTTTGGCATTTCACCTTCTAGGGTTAGGTTTTTGAATGTATAGGGTTTTGGAATTCATGAGTAAGATCAAAAATTCATATGGAGCCTCATTGCAATCCATTCTACTTAGACAAATGTGCGTAGTAGCCACATCTCTTCTCAGAGATAACTACCACCATTCGAGAAAGTGTTTCAGTTCTGCAGTTTTACAGTTTCAACCTATTTCATTATTTAATAGAAGATATTATTCACTGGATATTTGTGTTATTATTCATATCTTTGTGTTTATTGTATTCAGTCTGTTAATCAGTTCGTTCTGCTCCTAAATCCGGATCAGTTTTGAACCTTGATATTTTGCAAAGAAAAATGAGAGATCTTGGTGTACATGTGATACAAATATCGTATGTTGGTTTGCTATACTTTTGGAGATATTCCATGTGGAATTTAGGGTTCTTGAATTCTTTTGAAATCAGTTTCAAACAAGTCATCTTGGCAGTTTTTCTATAACTTATTTTCTGGGATGTTTCAGACCCTAATATTTTGGAGAGACTGAGGTGAGATCTTGGTGTACACGTAAACATATCGAATGATTTTTCTCTATACTTTTGTATATATTCTCTGTGGAATTTAGGGTTCCCGAATGCTCTTGAAATCAATTTCAAACAAGTCAACTTTACACGTTTTCTATAAATTATTTTTCCAAAATGTTTTATACCTTGAGATAGACAAAAATATCTCAAGTAATAGTTTCATAATCAGATTTTCAAAATTGGATACCTGACATGTTGTACAAATTCATTCTCAGGAAGAGGCCCAAAACAACTAGCTTTGGGAAATTTTCCATTTGGAAATTTAAATTTTGGCAGACCTGGTAAAGGTAGAAGTAGTGAGCAGACCTGGTGAAGGAAGACATAGTGAGTATACCTAGTAAAAGTAGATGCAACAAGAAAAACCTATGAAGGAAGAAATAGCAAGTAGACTCGGTAAAGGTTGATGCATCTCAAAGATTGGTGTCTTTTCCTAAGTTTGTGATTAATGGTGGTGATTGGTGTCTCCAGTAAATTGGTGTCTACGAAGATCTGTAAGAGATTGGTGTCTCTTCCTAAATTGGTGCTTAGTGGTGGGAGTTTGTGTCTCCAACAAATTGGTGTCTACAAATATTTGTAAGAGACTATTGAAAGATGTTTTACACTCTTTTGAGATTAATGAATGATGTTTTACACCCTTATCTAGATTTATTTGTTATTTTCTATTTGGATGATATAATAACTTATAGTTCTACCTAGGAAGAGCACATATCACATTGATGCAGGTGTTAGAGACCCTGAAGAAGCACCAACTACTGGACAATCTCAAGAAATGTGTGTTTTCTAAGAAGTATTTGGTGTATATGGGGTTTTTGATCGGTGGAGGTGAGATCAAGATAGATCCCACCAAGATGGAGGCCATCATGAAATGATCCATTTCTACGAATCACGCAGAAGTTAGGATATTTGTTGGGGAAACACAATGCTTGAGGAAGTTAATAGATTCATTTTCAATAGTAGTGGTACCACTCCATGGAATAACAATGGGAAATAAGAGTTTCCAGTGGGGGAATAATCTACAAAATACCTTTGATGAGATGAAAATAAATATCAATCAAGCATCAATTCTCATGCTACCAAACTTGTAGAATTCCTTCAAAGTAGAGACAGATGCAAGTAGGTATACCATGGGAGATGTATTAATGTAGAGAAGTGTTGATGCTTAGATCTATTAAGGTCCAAACAAAAACCTCACGAATATATAAATACCCCTCTTTGTTTTTATAGAGGCGGTACTCCTTTGTATTTTATCAAAAATAAATATTGAATATATCCCTCCTGAACCCAAGGGGGAACTCCATCTGAATGATTGGCTCTCCCTCTAAGCCAATTGACTCTCCGTGATATCAGGCTCACTCCGAGTCCACATGCTTCCTATGAAAATTGAATCCCTCTGAGTCTGTACAATCTCTGGAGCCATATGCTCCCTCTGCATCTGTTGACCTCCTATGAAGTCTAGTCTCCTATGAACTATCCTGGGAGGCTAATCCTCCCTAATGGATCCTAAGGGTTGAATCCCTCTGAACTTTGGCTCTATTTGAGCTAGTATTTTGTGGGTCCACCTGCCTCACCACTAGTGGAGCCACCTGATCCTCCTCACAACTGGAAGGTTTGGAATCAATGATGTGACTTATCAATTCCATATAACTTGAGAACCTCTGAGGTCGTTTGCACTCCCTGAAATTACCATTGGGAGTGGCATGCCTCTTTGCATCCTACAAAGTGTCACGAAGCCATGTTGGCCTCATCCTAGTCATAACAACATCTCTAGGTAGATCCATTGGCTCTGTTGGCTCAACTAACTCTTCCTAGTAGTCTGAAGGATGAACAACTAGAATATAGGGATCTAAACCTTCATCCTTCAGAGCCTTCTTATCCTCACTATCAATATCCATATTAGTACTCTCTGTATCCCAAAAAAGGTATCCTTATTTTCATAAGGTTCTAACTTTGTCCTCTTCTTCTTCGATGTATGGATGCATACTGTCATTTATGGAAAATCTGCTCCATGTCTCAAACCAAAGAACACCTAACTTATTTCCACCTGCAATCATCACTATATCTCCCTCTCAGAGCTAGCACCTGTGACCTGCCCGGAACAAGAGACAAAACAAAAAATAAGAACAACACTTTTCTAGTGTTATGACCAATTATTCCTCCACGATAACCTGCTTGGAACAAGAAAAAAAACAAGAACATCTTCATGGTAACCTCCATGGAATTTAACCTTGTTCATGGGGTTACTAGGCTAGAGAAGAGATTAATTCATCTTGCAAACGTGTGCATCATTAGTATTAAACAGTGAGCATTTACATAATGATAATCGTATAAAAAATATTCAAGTGTTACTACACATTTGATAGTAAAAGTACTCATCAGTAATAGACCTCTAAAGACCGGTGTCCTCGTTACACCATTTACTTAAGATGCATCATTATAAAATATCAAACCTAATATGAAAACTTGGAGTCTTGTTGTCACTGTTCCATTTGATTTCGAGTTGTCATACACTATAGGAGACGCCATCAATGTTTCCTCCAATCTCTTAGACTGTCCACTATCTTGACAAGAAGAAAACACAAAATCTGAAACAAAAGGTTCAATGTCCAAGAAAATGTCAATAAGCCTGAAAACTCTAAAATTTCAATTTTGATGTATTGTCAGTCTGAGAGATGCAGTGTGTTCACTAGGGCAGGGTGAGTTTCTCTATGCCAAAATTTTCCCAAATTAGCCCAATAAATGCTCAGTGATATTCACAAACTGTTGTAGTGAGTTTGGAGTGAAATTTTAACTTTCACCAAATTACAATATGAGAGGTGCAGTAAATGCACTAGAGAAAGGCAAGTTGATCTATGTTGGAGTTAGTCCCAACGAATTTAAAATAAGTGCTCAACTAGCTTGACAAGTTCAGGTCTCAACAGTGGAAAATCGTATGTGTAGCGACAATTCTCAACTTGCTTTGATACCTTGTTGATTTTTCTAATTTCTAGATCTGATAATTAAAGATTTTCAAACAAATTTTAATACCATTGTTATCATAGATTAATTACAAACTGAAAATTTCAACTAAAATAAAATGCAGTAGAAATAATAGAATCATAGAGAGATATCCATTCACAATAGACAAAAAAATTATCCTGGGAAAACCCGAACTCGAGAGAAAAACCCAACAACTTTTCTATAGAAGAATTAAGTCAAAGATATTACTAGTACATCACCATCAATAGTCAAAATTCCATGCAAGAAGTATCTCCCCAAAGCCTAGCATCTCCAAGAGATAGTGTCTCAATAATATAGCCAAGATACAACCAAGAGAAGGATTCTTCAAGCCTATCTCCTCTCCATGTCTAGCACATACACCAAGAGAACAACAAATCCAAAAGATAACAAAAATTTAACTATTGCAACTGATTACTGGAAAGTGTTCCCTTGAGGAGAAGAGTTGTGTGTGTCAAAATTAAATTACTACCTTTATTTATACTTGTCCAAGCAACTTCTTTTCACTAGTGGGGCTGACTTCTTCTTCTGGTCTTCAATATGCCTTTTGGGGATTCTGCAATGGTGTAGATGGGTCTTCTTGTATTATTTCTCTTCTAGAAAAAATTTCCTTGTGCTTGGTTTATTTTATCTTCACCGGTATGCACCCAGGTGATGTATACTTCTCCCACATAACACCTCAAGTCTCTGTCATTCCTTGTCAAGTCACATGATTAAGGATATAGACTGCACTTGGGCCATTCTCCTTATCCAGGTCACATGGCCATCTGAGGAGAATGTCTGCTTGATGCTAATACATGGAGAACATCAACACCATGGTTTGTTCTCCTTATCCAAGTCACATGGCCATCTGAGGAGAATGTCTTCTTGTTGCATATGTGCCTCAAGTATTTGTCAATCCTTGTCAAGTCACATGATCAATGATAAATACTATCCCTGGGCCATTCTCCTCATCCAAGTAACATGGCCAATCTGAGGAGAATGTATGCCCGATGCTTCCCAAAACATCAAAAAATTGAGGGTTGAGGAAGTCAAAGCCCTAGCCCCTAGATGGCTATCGCACTATGTTAAATACCGAACCACTAGGAAGAAAATGGGTTCCATTCTATGCTATTGTATTTTGTTCCATAGCATCAAAACAAATGGGAGTGGGAAATTAGAGAGAATAACATAGGAGGTTAATGTTATGTAGCATCCTAACAGACCACAGGTATCAGATAACTCCATAGACCTTATCCTTTGTACTTGCATTATTTCCACACCAGAGAAAAGATAATAGAGCAACCTCACCTTCTACCTGGGTTTTCTCCAGTAAGGATTTCCCAGAGAAAATATCCATGTTATTTTGTGGATGGTGTGTGATTTAATTTTACTGTTCTTTATTTTCTGCATTTTATCTATTGCATGCATAAGAAGAAAATCAATAGCTAAAGATTCTAGAATCTAAAGGAATTTAACCTTCATAGTGTAGATTTTAGTTTTATTTATCAAATCTGTTGTGTTCAACTGTTCCAATGAAATATCCATGATAGTTTATAGATCAATGTGGATTGCAAAAAATGCATTTCAATCATGCTCTCATATGAGCATTCATTGTATATGATCAATATGATGGCCATTTGAACATTTTGGATATGATGGTGTTACATGATGTTATAACATGGGGATCTCAATGGCTAAACACAATAAATTGAATAAATTTAATTAAATCAAGTCTCTCAACTCTTCCAATGTTTAAGTGCTTAGCCATGCTAGTACATGTTAACACACAAGTTCTAGGTTGGGAAAAGCCCGACCCAAAAAACAATATGGTGACAACTAAGAGAAAACCTACCCACTGTTACCTTAGATAGGTATTCCCATCACTTTAGAGGTGAAGTGATCTCCTCAAGGGGGGAATCCTCGGTGACCCTAGTGGGAAATGATATGGAAATTGATATGATGAGATGAATTCCCGTATAGGTCAAGTTACTAAGTGGAAGATGGCTTTGATGGCATGTCTCGAAAGTGGTTTAAGGTTTTCAAGTCTTTGAGTACCTGCCCGAGACACAAGAAAACCCAACTATACGAGCTATATGTTAGGTGGAAAAGCAAGTTAATCTTGTTGTCCCTATTTGCATCAGTCAACAAACATATATATCAACAAGTAAATAGTTTTTATAGCTTCTAAACCAATGCTAAAAGTCTACCAAATGATGTAAGAGATAGGCTAGCTAAACACTAGTATAACTCTAGTATAGAAGCAAAAGACTTTAGAAATGAAACAAGGCTGTAAGAAATAAGTATTGCAGAGACATTATTTAGCCTTATTGTTGTATCGAACACGTTTTTACGTCATAAAATTCAGCCACCAAAGTCAGAAAATAATCCACCCAAAAAATGCGTTGGAACTAGTAGACTATAGGGGAAAATTATTATCAACTTTTGACGGTTGAGAGGAGAGTTATTTAGAAATTTGTTTAGGGTTTTATGAAGACCTAATGGCTGTAGATTAAAGTTGTAACAACATAAATAACTACTTGGAGAAACAAGACACATTTTTTTCCTTCACAAGCTTAGAACACATAGAAAAAATTCAAACCTAGACGATCTCAATATCTCAACGTTTTATGATTACCAATGCAATAATTTATTTCTCCAATGCATGAAGATTAGTGTATTTCTATTGGGTAAATGGAGTCTATTTATGAAACACATTGGATGAGTTTCTTCCTTGGGGTTGTACGCCATTATAATCCCCAAGGCAAACCCCAACCAACAATGGAAACCTATAAGGAAGTTGTAAGCCCTTTTACTCCTCCTAGTATCCTTTGTACCAAAAAATATTTCAAACAATTACAATGGACTTGGAGGGGGTTGTATTCCCTTATAATCCCCAAGAAATCATCACATTAACCTTACAACCAAGAAAAGAGAGCAATAAACATGAAATCCTTACCTAGTTGAAGCATTAACAAGATGAAACCCTAATTCACCAAGAAAATTCCACCATAAAGTAAAAAAAAATCCTCCAAGAGAGCTAACACATCATCCATCCATCCAATAGAAAATATAAACCATCAAAATATAATTTTTTTTTTTTGTAAGTTAGTAGTATTATATATAAAGGGCCTTCCTGGACCAAAAAGAGATACAGAGTACAGAGAATATTCTTTGTTGTAGTTACTGGACTGCCCCAACAGAGGGGAAACCAGTCCAGCCAGCATGGAATTCAAACATAAAAAGTGTGATAGTCCAAGTGAACTGTTCAAAACTAACTGGACAACAACTAAAAAGTAGAGACACTAAAGAGACTAGAAATGTTCTAATGACCTCAGACATGTGGCAGGTAGCCTGGCCAAGTGACGTGGACCGTCTCGGACCATGGCTCCTCCTCGACATATGTCACCTGGTCAACCCACTGCTTCACCGTGTCCATGCTTCCCTTGGTCCGACTGATATCTGGTGGAGTATCCTGCTTCGCGTCACGTCCTGTGTCCATCTCTTTCGCGTTCTCCTCATGCCTGACTTTATGTTGCTCATTTCTTGCTGAATTCTTCTCCTAGACATTTCCTTCATTGGTTGCGCCACCAGGTTCTACTGCCATAGCCTCACCGGCGAGGTCCAAGGACTACTATCTTTCCGTCCACGGCTAGCAGATAGAACTAGAGATCCTCCACCCCCTGGCGGAGTTCGAAGACCAAGCCAAATAGAATTGCCAGGCTTTCCCGAAGTTGAGTGTCAGGGAAAGAGTTTGGGGACTGGTTCTCGGTGCTCTGAGGCTTGCACGGAGGTGGTTCCCCCACAATCATCCCAACCGAGATAGGGATTGGTGCAAGGAGAGGTTCGAACAAGGGCGGTTCAGGGAGATGGTGTGAGGTAGAAGACGAAGGCCTGGGGACGATAACCAGGCTATCAAAATGCGTAGTAGCTAAAGTTGGGGATGAAGAAAGAGTTGAATCCGGCTGGATGGAGGGAGAGGAGCAGGAGAAAGGTGAAGCAGGAGGTGAAACAGAGGGCCGGTGAGGTTTTCATGGGGAGCCTTTGCACGGGCGCCCTCGAGGTCGCGACATGGTTCTTGTTGTAAACTGGATAGAGAACTTCAAGTGCAATCGGGAGTGAAAGGAAGCCTACAGCCAGACCAAAGCTATAATGAGCCTGCACATCCCAAAAAACTCAGACGGAGGCTATCAGGAGGGGTGCCAGTTGAGGCCCGTGCAGGGACATGCGAGATGCAAATAGAACCCAACCATGAAATGAGAGTAGAGGGGAGGAGGGATCTATTTAATTGCTTCCCGCGCCATGTTAATGGCCCTTTAATGCTGGTGTAGGGTGGCGGGCGAAGGCACGAGCCCTTCACATGGATCCGTGCTTTGCTGGCCATGCCTCTCCACCTCGTCATGCCGCATGTAGCGCAATAACACCCCATCCGGGGGTGTGTCCACTGTTCCAACTTTGCGGATACACTGCTGGAGAATGGGGTGATCAGGTTCCAAAGCTGAGTTGCAGAGGAGTTCTGGACCAATCTAAGTAGTGCCCATATTGGCTAGATCGTCTGCGACTTGATTCACCTTCCTTCTAACATGGGAAGCTATGACTGCCTGAGTTGGTTTCATTAAGTTTGTGACCATATGTAAACCGTGTGAGAGCCTCCAACAAGGCGATATTCTGTCCAGGTTCGCTCCATTTAGAATTCTGTGGAGAATATTGATGATGATCTGTGAGTCCCCCTCAACTACTAGCTTGTTAAAATTGTGGTCAGTGGCTAGTTGCAATCCCCGGATGAGTCCCGAGAGTTCTGCAGCATTTTTCGTGGAATGCCCAAGGTTTCCTTCGTTGATGAGTATGATGTTCCCTAGGTGGTTGTGGAAGACCACTCCATAACCTGCTGCGCTTGGATTGCCTTTAGAGGCCCCATCAAAGTTAAGTTTGATGAAATGGACTTGGGGGGACCCGAGAAGGAACAATTGAGAGAGGCGAGGAAGAGAGGAGAGAAGGAAGAGGTTGCTGGGGGACCAGAAGGAGGGGCTGGTGAGAGGGGCAGAAGGAGAAGAGAGGGGCAGAGGAGGAAGAGAAGGAAGAGGTTGCCACTGCTGTAGAATTAAGATTTCGGAAGGAATGCTTTGTCGGTTTTCTTCGGTCCACTGATGAAGGTTGATAGTCTCCAGGATATTGCAGCGACATTGATGCCAGCACTGTTGCCAGGAGAGAGAAGTATTTCGGAAGAGCCTTATGTTCCTTTCTTTCCAAGTTTTCCAGAGGATGAAGCCTGGAAGTAGTTGCCAAATGCGATTGAGGAGGGGGGAATGGAAAGCCTGGTCCCTCCAGTCTGTGATAGTATCAATGACACTCTCTCTATGGCGATCCGATTTGTGCATGGTGAGTGCCACTTGATCCCAGAGTTGGGCAGTGTAAGGACAAGAGTTGAGGATATGATTCATGGTTTCTTCTGCCTCTTCACAAAGCATTCAGATGGATGGCCCAAAAAACCCCATTTTCGAGAGGTTATCCCAAGTGAGAATGCTTGAGTGGGAGACAAGCCAGAGAAAGAGGGTGATCTTTAGCCAATGTTTGAGACTCCAGATTTTGCGCCAAACTTCCTTTGTAGGGGGAGGGTCTACATGAGTTATGATCTGATAAGCTTCCTGAGTACTGTAGGTTCCCTTTGGCGAATGTCCCCAATGAAGAATATCTTCTCCTGCGATTTTGGGAATCTTTCGTTTGGCCATTTCCTCTTGCCAGGGTGCCAGGTTCACATGCGCTTCCAGATTGATGCGTTCCTTGTCCAGGTGCTAGCTTCGCCAAGTGTCTTCAGGGGAGTTGTCCTGCCAATAGTCAGTTACTCTCGTCAGGCCCGCTAGAGTAGCTTGGGGGAATATGTCTCTTTCCCAGTCATTGTTGTCTAGAGCTGGCCATTGTTTCCAGGAATCTTGCCAGAAGAGAGATGTTTCCCCATTTCGGATTTCCCAGAAGGCGCTCCGGGTAACCAACTGCTTGTTTTGCCTGGCCTCTGTCCACATCAGGGAGTCGGGGATTTCCCCATTCCATCGAATTAGGTTCTTTTCCACCACATTTGGCATATATTTTTTCCTCCAAAGTCTGGCCCAGAGGTCCTTGGGATTCTTGAGCCACCGCCACCAAATTTTAGCACTTAGAACTTTGTTCATAATGAGGGGGTATCGTAGTCCTAAGCCACCTTGGTTTTTGGGTCGGCATAATTTATCCCAGCTGACCAGTGTTATTTTCCTTCCTGAGTTGATGCCTTGCCATAAGAAGTTTCTTTGTAGATTTTTTATGGTTGCGAGAACAGATCTTGGTGCAGCCAGCGCTGAAAAGGAGTAAACAGGAAGGGCTTGAAGGATGGCTCAGAGAAGAATGAGACGACTGGGAAGATTTAAAACTCGGTAGGTCCAGGAAGAGAGCCTCTTGGTAAAGGAGGAAAGAAGGTGTTCCCATGAGGATTTCCAGAGGGCATTGTCTCTCAGGGGAATGCCGAGGTATTTGGACGGAAGGGAGCTTCTATTGAAACCTAATATTTCAGTGACATGGACCTGAATCGGGGGTGGTGTATTGAAGAAAACAATTTGGGACTTAACCCTATTGCAGTCCAACCCCGAGGCGTCTGAGAAGGTTTGGAGAATGGCAAGTAGAGTGTTGGATTCGCGGACAGTTGGGGTTCCCATTAGAAGCGTGTCGTCCACAAATTGACTGTGCGAGATGGGAGGGGAGATGTCATGCAATGGTAAGCCTGTCTAAAGGTTTCTTTCAACCGCTGCCCGGATGGAACGTCCCAGACCTTCGGCCATAATGATGAAGAGGAAATGGGAGAGGGGATCCCCCTGCCGAATTCCTCTTGAGGGAGAGAAAGGTCGAGAGGGGACACTATTGACAAGAATGGAGAAGAAAGCCGAGGAGGTTAGATTCAAAATCCAAGACACCCATCTTTGATCAAAACCAAAGGCGAGGAGCATTGCCCGCATATAATCCCAGCTTATCTTGTCAAAGGCTTTAGAGAGATCTAGTTTGAGGAGCATACCTGGTGTTTTGGTCTTCTGCAGAGAGTGGATCACTTCATGAGCTAGGATGACACTATCCATGATTTGTCTGCCTTCAACATAGCCTGATTGTTCTGGGGAAATAATTGTCGGTAAGATAGGCTTGAGTCTTCTAGCAATCACCTTTGTTAGGAGTTTGTAGATTACATTACAAAGAGCTATGGGTCTGAACTGTTTGGGATGGTGCGCCTACCTCTGTTTGGGTATTAGGGTGAGGAAGGTCGCGTTTAGTGCCCGAAGGACTTGTCCCGTGGCTCTGGAATCTTCTAGAATTTCCCAAACCTCGACCCTGATCATCGGCCAACAATGGGCCTTGCATTTGGGTGTGTCCTGGAGCGCTTGATCCACCTCATCGATTGTAATAGACCGGAGCAGAGCTGAGTTTTGCTCCTGGGTAACGAGGGAGGGCACATGCTGCGTGACCTTAGCAATGGCCTCATGCCTATCCGGGATAGGTTCTGTGAGGAGATCTTGATAGTATTCAATCAAAGTCGATTCCATGTCTTCGTGGGAGTGAATGGTCTCCCCAGTTGCAGAGATAATATGCGTGATCTTATTGGTGTGCCTCTTGTGGATAACCATCCTATGGAAGAATTTGGTATTGCGTTCCCCCTCCTTGAGCCATTGGATGCGCGATTTCTGTTTCCAGAGAATCTCTTCTTGTCTTTTCCTAGCTTCTAGCTGTTGATTTACTGTTTCTTCCTGGGCTTTTAGTTCATTTGTTAGCCCCCGAGTTCTGATCTGGTTTTGAATTTCGCTCATTCGTTCTGATAGCTGCCTTTGGGAATCAAATATGTTGCCGAAGGTATGCTTATTCCAAAGCTTGAGAAGTTGTTTGAGGTTTTTTAACTTCTACTGAAATATATACATTTTTGAGCCGTGAGAGACCTCTGCCTCCCTCCACCAGTCTTGTATTTTTGCCCGGAAATCAGGATGGTCGAGCCATAACTGTTCGAATCTGAAGGGTTTCTTTCCTGACGTGGTTGGGACATCTAGCCATATCTTAATAGGCCAATGGTCTGAACCATAGAAATTCAGGATGGTGGCCTCCAGAGCTGTGCCTTCCAACATGAGAGAATCTGAGATGAGGTATCGGTCTAGTTTGAAAGCAATTTGGTGTGTACCGGTTCTTCTATTTGTCCAGGTATGAGTGCCATTGATAGTCTCCAAGTCAATAAGGTGAAGGTTGTCTATGAGGCTGTTGAATTCATTGGTTTCACGGTCCATTCATCTTGATCCCCCTTTCTTATCCTCCAGGCTGTGGATGATATTGAAATCTCCTCCGATAATCCATCGATTATGCTGCATTAGAGTGGATAAGTAGTTCAAATTCCTGAGGAAGGTTGGCTTCTCCCTTAGGCTAGCCGGACCATAGACATTAGTCAAGTGTCCCTGCTTATTTGAACCAATGAGCCTGTAATCTGCTGTGATGGACCATCTTGTGGCGATGAAGTTTTCTAGCAGTACTGAGTTTGTGTTCCAGAGGATAGCCAGTCCTCCTACTGTTCCTGTGGCCGCTACTGAGACTTCTTCCCCTTGCTTCCAACAGTAGGGAAGTAGTTTATCGACATCTTCTGAGGTACATTTTGTTTCCTGCAGAAGAACTATATCAGGTTTTTCCGCTAAAAACAGATCTCGTAGCAATTTTTGCTTGCTACGTCCATTGAGGCCTCTGATATTCCATGAGATGATCTTCATGAGGAAGGGGTGGTGGGGAGAGGAGGGAAGCTATCCGAGATCAGGTGAATTTACCCTGAGTTAACCATGAAGTGGCCTATTTCTTGAATAAGCTTGTTGGTGGATTTCCTCCCCCTTTTATTTTCGTCTTTCTGAGATTTACTTGTATTTCTCGATTCACTACTCTGTATTCCCAGCCCCTGTTGAGGACCCAACAGAGGAGTTAAGGAACACTTTGTGCACCTTTCGTAATTGATCTCTGGGTATGGTATATAGTTTCTGCTACCTATAGGCATGCTCAAGGTGCTCTAGATCTACTCCGGCTAGGTCCTGCTCCTCCAACTCCATTTCTGCGTCTCCGTCCTCTGTCTCCAAAAGATCCTGCGGTTCCTGAGCCGCGTTTAGGGGGGTGAGATCTAATTCCTTACCCTGTGGGGATCTTTCCTCCCCTTGTCTAGCCGCATGAGAGCCATTAGTTGGAGGTGGTGCATTGAGCTGTATATGGGTTGCGGGAGTTTCGGGTTGATCTTGTAAAGCGACAAATCTATTGCTAGTTGAGGGATCTTTACTTACTTGGGTCGGTTGCTTCCTTCCTCCTGGTCTTCTTTTCCCTGTTGGTTGAGTGAAGTCGTCCTTGTCCTTGCCGCTATCTGGGTTCCCTTCTTTGTGAACATTGTTGAGGGGGCACTCTCTAAAAAGATGACCGTGTTCGTGTCATTTCCGGCATCAGAACGGAATGTGTTCATAGTCGATGGTTTGGGTCCAATCCTCGTCATGATATTCCAATATGATGGAACCTGGGAGCGGTTTGGCTATATTTAGGTACACACAGATTCGCGCATAAGAGGTGTATCGCCTCTGCTTGGTGGCTTCAGATGACTTAACATAGATGTCGATGGTATTGCCTATGCCAACCAGGACCTCCTCTAGCTAGAATTCTTGTGGGAGAGAGTATAATCTGATCCATACAGGTGCATGTGCAAAGTCCTCCTTTTCAGGGCTGAACTTCTCTGTCCAGAATCATAAGAAGAGGCCCGTCGAGTTAAAGAAATAGGGCCCCCCATCGAAAATGCGGTTGCGATCCTCAAGGTTGTGGAAGATGATTGTGAAAAAAACCTTAGATCCCAGTTGTAGCTCATAGTGACCTTTTGGCTTCCACCAGTACTGTATCCATTTGATCAGATCTCGCTCCGAGGGCCAGAGCCCTAGGAACTTTCCCACCAGGGCATAGTCTCTCATGTATTGCTTTTGCTCTTCTATGCATGGTGAGTTAATCACATATTTTGGGGCTTGTGGCACTTATGGAATACACTTACCAGGCATCCATGGAGTTGACGCGGTGGGGGGGAGATTTCCTTTCTCTAGGTTGATATCCATCTCTCGATCCTTGAATGTACCCTCCTCCAGTAATTTCGAGCGCAGGTCTGGCGATGGCTCGAAGGTCCGCCGCTTCGAACACTCAACAACATTCCCGTTCGCTGCGGCTTGGTTGTAGGAGACGCCCGCCGACCCTCCCTCCTTGTGAGACATGAGCCCCAATGGGGCCACTGTTGGAACAACGCAACTCATAATTTCTGCAAAACCCTAACCCTTCAGCACACCTTTTTCGAAAATATATCCCAAAAACCTTACTGTAAAACACTCACCATCAAAATATAATTTAACCAAGAGAGATAAAGAGAATTTTCCAAGTAGGGTGAAAATTTCAGCCGAGTATCCTTCTCCACAAGGGAGAGTTATGATGAAAATGAAATAGATTTGATCTCTATTCATAAAAAATGTTCTAAAACATGTTTGTCCACAAATATTAGGGTAAAAAACAAGATAAGGGTTTAACATCCCTTATCTTTCCCCTTTACAAAAGTAATATTATTTAATTCATATTTTTTGCATAAGATAAAACCTATAAACATGACGTCACCCCTTTTTGGGCAATGTTTGGCACTTTTGGTCAAGTCATTGAGTTGGAGAAGGGAGCGTTAGGATTCCAAAGTCCAATTGCATTCAATCAAATCTTTTCTTCCACAATCCAAGGGCTCCCTCCCTCACAACGTGCCAAGTTTCTCTAATCACCACCAAACCCTATCCCTAGGGTGACATCAAGCCCTTAAAGGGTGACGTTTTGGCCCTTTCAAGCAAGTCATTTGGCATGTGGAGGTTGGGTAAAATCCTCCAAGGTGTCCTCTAGGCCTCCAAATTCATTTCATCATCATACGGAGTGTGGGACCTTGGCATCAAACCTGTGGGATTCAAGCCACATGGAAGCCCAAGCTAGGATTGTTCTTCCAAAATTGTCCACCATCTAGGTCCTACAAACACAAATGAATACACCCTCCAAGGATCTCAAGAAAATGAATCATGATGATTAAATCAAATAAATACAAGAGCCATCTAAGCATGCACATCCAAAATACCTCGTCAAAATAAACAAGTGCTCAAAGACCCTGTGCAATTTTCCAAGTTTAGGTATGGGAGGGTTGACAAAGCGACCTATTGGGTGAATCGTACCTTAAGTTTAGGAGGGTTTTCCGAGTGGACCTTTATCTAAGTCACGTGGATGAAGTGACATGGATGGGGGAAAGACTCTTGGGCATGGGGTTCATGACATACAAGGGGAAGTAGTGTCTCATTTATGGGTGCCTTTGTAGAGGGTGTGATGCACCTTCATTTTCAATGCAACCTTTTTCCAAGCCCATTTATTGCCTTTTATTATTTTAGGATGTTTCCATGTTGAAGCCAAGGTGGGGCTTCTACCTAAGCATGAAAAAAAATGCCCACCTTGACTCTACCTGGGTCACATCATGCTTCCCCAAGTTGAAAACATGTGTGGGGCTTATACCTAAGCATTAAAACAATGCCCACACATGCTCCACCTTGGTTGGCATTTTGTTATTAGTCATTTTTCATGGTTCCCATAATTTTCTTATGAGAGACATTTCATTATCCTCGGGATCCCTGGGTGAGCATATAGAAGGTTAATGATTGGATTTTATCTTTTTCCAGCTACAAGCCTCTAGGCCTTCAACCCCTTCTTCCCATGAAATGAGGGACAACCCCTTCTTGGGTCAGTATACATGAAAATCCAAAAAGGTAAGGAGATGAGGGGATGAAGTGTGGAAAGTGACAAGTATGGTTGGGAATGGAACGATGAATCGTCAAGAGGACCTCCCAGTAGAAAACCTATCCCCAAGGGTGACCCACTTACTAGGGTGCAATGTTAACCACCAAAGTGAAACATCACTTACTAGGGTGCAATGTTAACAACCAAAGTGAAACAAGGAAAAGAGCATAATGTCCAAGAAGACATTTAAATGACTCAAATATTTAAATGACACTCACCATAATACCCAACTTGTACCTCATGGAGCAAGGCCCAATTTCTTCCAGAAGCCAGTTGATGTGGTGGATACCGTCATGATGAACCTGGAACTATGGTGGCAAGGAAAGTCTCTATCTATGCAAATGGGAACTGTTGGTCAAGTTGTCTCTTGGTACTCAATTTATGCAACCTAATGGCCTCGAGAAAGCATCTCCTTAGTTATCCCTATAATTGGGGATAACAATTCCTATTGGAATAATGCAACAAATATCGAAAGAAATCTGAAATTTCCTTTGGCAAGGAGGCACATCCAACACCAAAAGATTTCATTTGATCAACTAGAAAACTATTAGAGCACCAAACAATTGAGGTGTAATGAGGATCAAATACACTCTTCTCATTAATTTATCCCTTGGTGCCAATCTCATATTGAGGTTTATTTAAGGTGAAATGGAGTGGTGGAAAAAAGTTCTCTTTACTAAATATTTCAATGGAATTTGAAAGGGATGCATAGATATAACTCTTGGAAATTACAAAGGCTCTCATATATGGAAATTAATCAAATTTTTAGTTCTTATCATTCAATATTGGATCAATTTGATCCCTGACAATAACAAGTCAATCCACATATGGAAGGATGGGATCCTTGTAAACCAACCTCTAGAGTAAAATAATGATCTTTTACCTCTAAAATTTTGTATGTACAACCATAATCTAAATGTGTTATGTGATATCTCGTTTTGGTCAAATAGTTTGGAAAGTCATTGGGATAGAATTTTGGAGCACCCCCTCCCTTCCCCCCATCTTTCTTCCCATATCCCTTCCTTCCTTGCCTCCCTTAAAGGTTATGCCCCTTGGGACATGTACACTCCAGACAATTGGGATGGAGATCCTTTGAATATAGGGTTAAATATGGATATATTCTACAACTGCAGTCTCTTTCTCTTCCCAATAGATCAAAAATATGGAACCAAGTGTGGTATTCAAATGGACTCCAAAAAAATAATTCATTTCACTAGATATTGGTGCATGGGAAACTGCCGAGAATCTTAAAAAAATATGAATTTTATGCCCCTCCAGATGTGCCTAATGTTTTTTTGATGAGGAGACTTACTATGATTTATTCTTTGAATGCTCTTTCTAAATCAACATTTCGAAAATGGCCTATGTTGGTATAAACCATCTGTAACATCCCCACTATAATCCCTAGTTTAATTAATGTGTAATGTAGATACAATATGTGGCTACAACTAAATGATGTAATATGCAAATTGCAATTCTATGTGTTAATAATAAAATGTGATGTCGGGTGCTAAGGGGACATGGACAAAGATGGGGGATGGATTAATCCAAAAGAGAGGGGAGGGTATAGGAGAACGTCTAAGAGGGGCCCAAGGGAGAATTACCCATGTCTATTAATTCCACCCACATTCTTGAATTTTATTATCACTATGTATTAAACTCTATTTCCTGATTGAGTGTTCTCAAAGCCAATTATTGAATGTGTGTAAGAGGGTGGGTGTGAGAAGTCACAATCACATTCCATAGTTATTGGAAGCATGGGGGATAAATACAATCAGATTGGGGAAGTGTGTGAGTCAAGCAAGTAAGACAAAGAGAGAAAAATTGTATGGGAAACTACAACAATTTTAGATAGTAAATGTTTTGGCATGAATAACAAGTAGAGAGAAAGAAAGAGAGATTAGAGTTGGAGCATCCATAGAGGGCGAATTCTAGAGCATGTTGGAGTGTATATGGAGCATTTTGGAGCTAAATATTGAATAACCATGTTTTCAAACCTGAAGATTGAACTCCTTTGTGAGTTGCACTGTAACAACAAGTGTTTTTTTTTTTTTGCTGGTATTTTTCCTAGCAGCAAGATCCCTTGAGTTCCCAGTTGAGAGATTCCTCGTTACCTATGCTAGAGAGACCCTGATAAATGAATGCGATGCTTGAGGGTATGAGATCAGTGAAGGGGTACATTCCTTGGGTTGGGAAGGTCGAGAGGAAGAGAGCTAGTGGAAAATCAGGGTAGTTGTAGGAGAATACCAGTGGGCTGTGGGATTTCTGAGCTGTGAGTGGATAGTGAGATACCACCCTCTTTTGTGGATTACTAGCCTCAGATCGGGGATGAATTTATATTAATATTTGTAACAACAATTCTATAGTTGGGTGGAATGTTCGTCCCAAGAAACTGGATGCACAATTGAATTTGAAAGATAAGTATTTTATCTTGTCGATGTGTCATTTTATGAGTTAAATTGTTGTGCATGAAATTTGTGTATGAGAATGATTTATATGTTGTTGTAATTTGGTTTATTAGTTTCATTTCATGCCTATTTTTAGCATGTTGTAGGTGCATGGAAATAATGGTAATAGGCAATAGCTAAATCTGGTTGTAATTTGTAGTTGGAAGCTATAGGAATTTAATTAGATAGCATAAATTTTAATTTATGAGTTTTTTTGCACTGTAATGTTCTCCAATTGGGTTGGGGGATGCTACATGGTATGAGAGAATCTAGTTCAAACACCGAGCTTGTATGGGCCAGTATCACTGCAAATTGATCAATTCTCTATTATAGACTTCAGTCTGTGCCAATTTGGAGGAAAATGAATAACTAGAGAGAAATCCCCAAATCTATGGGAAAATATTGGGTTTTAAATGCCTCTGAGTAGTTGAAGATATGAACCAAGGCACGAATTTGCAAATTTGCAAGGATGAATTCGACTTGTAATGGTCAAATTTCATGTTTTAACACTCGTTGTAGAGTTTCTCGAATTTTGGTGAATCAATGACCAAGATCACGTTTGATCTCGCGATCAACGACCTAGATTCACATTGATAAATTTAAAATTCATAAGGTTTTGGCCGCTTGAAAGGTTGAGTAGATCAACGACCGAGATTTGTTTTTGGCAGTTGTGAAGTTGAAGTATATTGACGGTCTATATTAGTTTTGGTCATTTTCTAATTGGAGTCGATCAAAGGTCAAGATCATCTTGGCTTGGAGATCAACGGTCCAAATTCATCGGGGTTTTGGTCAAAATTTCTAAGTGTTGGAAATTTGCCAAGAGAAATTGTTGATGCTTGATGGTCGGGTCAATTGAATTGATGAAGAGCTTCATTCGACCAAAATAAATCTCCGACGATCGATGATTGATGGTCGGGCATCAACAAAGTTGGACGAAGTTGTTAGATTGATGACCAAGATAATTTCTCAATGGGAGATCAACGTTCCAAATTCATCGAGAGTTTAGTAAAAAAAATTATAAGTGTTGGAGTTGGCCAAAGGAAATCATTGACAGTCGACGGCCGGGTCGGTCAGATTCGACGAAGTTTTTTTCAGTCAGCAATGGAAATGGCTTATGGGATGATGATCGGGCATCGACCGGTTCAACGAAGTGTTTCGATCATGCAAGAGAAATTTTCGATGGCTGATGGGCCAATGGTCTCACATCGTCCGATTCAACGAAGTGTTTTGATTGAGCAAGAGACGTTGTCAATGGCCAATGGGATGATGGTTGGGTGTCAACCGATTCGGTGGATTTTTTTTATCGAACAAGATAAATTGTCAATGGTTGATGGTTGGGTGTTGGCTGACTTGATGAAGTGTTTTGATTGGGCAAGAGAAATTTCCAATGTTCGATGGGCCGATGGTTGGGTGTCGACTGATTTGGTGAAGTGTTTGGTTCATCCAAGAGAAAATATTGATGACTGATGTAGAAACGAGGGTGATTATTTTTCATGCTACATCATCCCAAGTGCCATGTAAGAGTCTATGTGTCATGCCACATTAACATCCACGTGTCTTTCCATGTCAGAAGTTTCCACGTCAACCAATGGGAATGTCCAATGATCGATGGCCAACGATCGGGTTAGTTGAAATAGAGAAGTTTTTCATCAGTTAACGGGGATTGACCAAGGTCGATGATTGATGGTTAGGTCAGTCGGTTTAACAAGGTATTGCAATTGTTTTCCAAGAGAAATGAATGATGACTGATGGTTGATGATTAAGCGTTGGGTAGATTCGTGGAAAAGTTTGGTTTGGTAGTGAGAATCGTTGATCGATTGATCTCCAATGGAGATCAGATTAATGATTGATATTTCACACGATTTGAGATCAATGATTTAGATTTAAAGGAGTGTTATACTAGAAAAAAAAAGTCAAATATATATGAAATTTTCTAAATTTTTCATATTTTTGAAGGTGATTAACTTGTAGGGCGATTTTGAGGTACATTATGTATTAAACTCTATTTCCTAATTGAGTGTTCTCAAAGACAATAATTGAATGCATGTAAGAGGGTGGGTGTGAGAAGTCACATCCCATAGTTATTGGAAGAATGGGGGTTGAGTACAATCATCTTGGGGAAGTGTGTGTGTCAAGTAAATAATCCAAAGAGAGGAAATTTGTATGGGTAGTTACAATAGTTTTAGATAGTAAATGTTTTGGCATGAATATCAAGTAGAGAGAAAGAAAGAGATATTGGAGATGGGGCATCCATGGAGGGAAAATTTTAGAGCATGTTGGAGAATTTTGGAGCTGAAGATTGAAGAGCCAGGTTTTCAGGCCTGAAGAGTTAACTCCTGTGTGAATTTCACTATAACAACAAGTGTTTGTTGTTTTTGCTGGTAGTTTTCCTAGCAACAAGATCCCTTGAGTTCCCAGTTGAGAGATTCCTGGTAACCTCTGCTAGAGAGAACCTGATAAATGAATGGGACACCTGTTGAAATATTGTAACTTCGAAGAATATTCTAATTATGTTTGAGTTATTATTTTATAGATCAAATTCCCTTTTGTGGATTGGTCAAACTGCATTTGTATAGTGGTATTTGTAAAGTCGTCCCCTAGTAATTATAAAGTTGTTTTAATCACTTCTAAGAGAATTCAACCCCACCAAGTGAAGAGAAATAACCCTAGCTCCTCCTCAACTTGTATTTACATGTGAGGATGATGCCTCATTTGAACACACTCACTCTCACTCATCTAATGCACATATATTGAAGGCAATTGCAGTTGTAGGAGGAAGGAGAAGAGAGGTGCATGCTTAGTCTTGGTTTATCTTTGGTTTTTTTGGTCTTAGTATTGGCATTGTATTGGCAATATATTATTGAGGAGGTTTTTTCTGGGTTTTCTCCCCCATGAGGGTTTCCCAAGATAAAATGTTGCGTACCTTGTGATTGTGTTTCTTTCAGTGATCCTCTTTAAGATGTTTTTTTGGAAAGGCATTGATTCCTCATGTAATTTGGAAATAACCTAATAATAACAGTAAAAACTTAACATGGTAACTGAGCTTGATTGAATATAACATCTTTCTCTAGGTATCTAGACGTCACTGCTGTCATACAAGAAAATTAGGGAATTTTACTGAAGAGGAATTTTTGAATAAAAACTATCTTGGGAAGTACGCTCTACCCTAACACATCTTTTGGTAGCTTGAGCGAACTTTTTCAATGGCCATATTATCCGAAAATTCAAACCCTAGTTTTGAATGGTACCAGAAAACCAGAACCAATACCAGAAGTACCAGTCCAGAATTGCGTAGGTCAAGTTTCAAAGGGTAAAACTTGGAATTTTTTGAAACATTCAGCTCCAACAAACACACCTCAACCCATCGCATCTCCTAGTAATATCAGTTTCAATTTTTGAGCACTTTCATTTTCTCGTCATTTTCTTAGCAGGAAGCTTGTTGAAAAGCTATAAGGTGTGGAAAATTTTCATGCACAAAATTGGACTCGTTCTTGAAGAGAATTATTAGGTTACCTTTCAATTTACTAGATAAAAATAGCATAGATAGGATCATTGAGAGAAACACAATCATAAGATACACAACATTTATCCTAGGAAACCCTAATGGGGAAGAAAACCTAGCAAAATTTCCTTAATATAGATAGCCAATGCCAAGAAAATGAACCAAACAACACATAAATTTCTCTCCCAAGGATGCGCCTCTCTCTCTCTTCCTTATTCCGGCCACTGGTAACTGCAGCTTCCTTCAATACTTGCACACTAGATGAGTGAGCTAAGTGAGTGTATAAATGAGGCGTTTGCCTCTCTTATTTATACAATCTGATAGGTGTTGAATTGAGGTGTCTTTTCACTAGCATGTCCAACTTCTCAATCTAGGTGGTTAGAACCACTTTAATTTGCATGGGGGCCGACTTCTTACTTTTCATATTACAATTAGGGTTTGACCAATCTGCAAAAGGGGATTTGGTCAATTACAATGCCCGACATGATCAATCCACAAAAGGGGATTGATCTAATCAATAATAATTATATTTTATCTTTTACTTTATCCACAAAGGGGATAAGAATATTCTTTGCAGTTACACAATATTTAACACTCCCTCTTAACAAGAAGGATATTCTTTATCTTTTGACAGGTCACCGGATGTCAACATCAACTAGGTAGAAACATCCACTAGGTAACATCATCATCTGGATAACATCATCAACTGGGCAACATCATCAACTGGATAACATCTTTAACTAGATAACGATAGGCATAAATATAATCCACTTGGTCATCTGGCATCATGATCACCGACTGACATATCTATAAATCATCGAAAGTTTTGTTCTCTTTATCTGTGCGCAGAAGATACTCTTTATTTCTTATCTTCACACAGAAGATATCTAATCTTCACACAAAATATGTCTTATCTTCACACATAAGATATTCTATGAGTTTTTTCATTCCTTTTATGTTCTCCCTTCTCTTGTAGTCATCTATCTCACCCATCCACTAGGGAGGACTACTACCATAGCTTCACTCCTAGTCATCCCACATGAACTAGAGAATATAAGATGCTAGCCTGGGGAAGAATAGACTCCCTTTCCATGATCCACACAAGATCACGACACAAACCTCAAGAGCCAACTAACCATTCCACATGGTCAATGTTTGTGTTTCAGGCTACTCAATCCTTGGCCAGAGGAGAGTATTTTCCCACTGCCCCTTGGAGAAACATCCACATTCCTCTCTATGAGGGTGGTCACACCCCTCTCTATGAGGGTATTCTATCATGTCCCTAGAGTATCCAAAATTCAACACTTGTACAGAGGCCAACCTTGGAAAATTTCTCATTCCCCTTCTCTACAAAGGTCTCTTCTCTTTTCCTTCTTTATGAAGGTCTACCTGTGGGATTTCTCTTTCCTTCTCTACGAAGGTCTTTTATCTTTCTTCTTCTCTACGAAGGTATAGCTATGGGATCTGAAAATCTCTTGTGGTCCAAAATATTTCCATGGTATAATACCATGCTACCCATCTGCTGGGCACCATCCATCTGATTTCCTAACTGCATCAAATCACGATCCTCCATTTCGAACTCAGAGACATGGCTCCCTCTTGCACCAAACTAATAGCTTCTAATCATCATCCTTGAAGTTATTCTTCTGTAATATCTCGGGTGCCTTCTTGAGTTCGAACATTTCTTTCTTTATGAATTCATAATGGATCAACCTTCTCCCTCTGCAGCTATAAGAATGGTACTGGAGCAACCTATAGTTACCTGCATCCCATCCATTATATCTGAGTATCCATCTTTTTCTTCATCTTGAACATTTTTGTTCTGCATATTTAGGATCCTCCTACTCCTATATAAATACTGGATATTGTCTGGTCTTTACTGATTGTCACCATATCAGACGTCCTTCTCATGTTGTCTAACTTTATCTCTTTCTTTATCATTTTCTTTGATAAGTCTACATAGACACTGAAATAAAACAAGGTTAATTAACATTCTCACAAAAAATCTAACTTGTAATGATAAGGTAAAATATATACTAAAAATAAACATGAATACTTATCTTTTGTTTTTTGTGTGGGGAGGCTCTACGAACTCCACCATTTTCTATCTTTCTTCAGATCAACTATATTCAACTTAAAGTACATAACCCTCAATTTCTGCTAAATCTTTCATTGAGGGAGGAGATTCCTCTTCCTCTGCCACATGTGATTGATACTTTCTTTTCCCTTTTACTTGAGGACAGTCATAGGAAAAGTGTCCCAAATTTTGATAGTTGTAGCATCTGATCTTTGAAACATCTTTCTTCTTGTCTAGAACTCTTACAAATTTATCTTCTTTATTGTTCTTCCTGAAGGAACTTTTTTTTTTCTTTTGAGCTGTAAGCGCTTCCTCTTCATCAACAATTAATCTCTTTTGTTGGTCTGCAAGTCTAGATTCTTCGTGTGTGCAATCTTCCCGCACCTTATCAAACTTGGGTAACTTGCTTCTTGCGCACACTCCTTGTACAAATGGAATCCAAAATGTCAGAAATCCATTTAGGGTTGTGGTTACAAGCTCTTTGTCACTAATGACATCTCCAATAGCTGGAAGCTGATCTCTGATTTGAGAAACTCTCATAAGATAGGATGTGACAGATTCTAAGTTTTCTATCTTCATATTATGAAGATGATTTCTTAAGGAAAGATTATGGCTAATGTCTTTGCTTTCATATAACCTGTTAAGTGATTCATACATTTTCCTTGATGTATGTAGTGAGGAAATATGAGGGATCAAGTGATCCTTTACTAAATCTTATACGATTCTCTTTTCTTTCTTTTCATTCTTCTTATGCTTGGTCTTTTTCTCTTCTTCATCTGGTTCTGGTACACCGACTGTAACATGTTCTAGGAGATCATTCTCATCTAGAATCATCTGCAACCTATGCTTCCAAGATCTGAAGTTTCTAGATCCTTCCAACTTGTCTTCTACCCTCGTGCCGGTAGCCATTCTTTCTTGCAATAGAAACCCTAGCCCTCTGGGCTAAAGAAATAATAGAAAAATCAAATTTCTTGGATCCGAAAACTGAACTCACCAAAATATGCACTGGATTGAGGCGAGTATGTTGGTACAATAAGATTTCTGAAAATCCAAATTTTACCCCCTCAAACTTGATCTGCATATTTTTGGACTGGTGCTTCTGGTTTTCTAGTACTTATGGTTTTCTAGTACCTCTGGTACTCTGGTACTTCTGGTACTTTGTGAAAACTAGGGTTTCACTTTCCAGAAGATCTAGCCACTGAAAAGGTGCGCTGAATATGCCAAAGTGTTCCTTGAGGTAGGGCGCACTTTTCTAGATGGTTTTGGGGATGAAATTCTTCTTCAATAAAAGGCCCTAATTTTCTTGTACGACAACAGTGACATTTTTATTTTTCCTGTGAAAGATGTTCTCTTCAGCTTAGCTCTGATACCATGTTAAATTTTAAGCTATTATTAGGTTACCTTTCAATTTACTAGATAACAATAACATATATAGGATCACTAAGAGAAACACAATCACAAGATACACAACATTTATCTTGGGAAACCCTCATGGGTAAGAAAACCCAGTAAAACTTCCTTAATATAGATAGCCAATGCCAAGACAATGAACCAAGCAACACATAAATTCCTCTCCCAAGGATGCACCTCTCTCTGTCTTCCTTCTTTCGACAACTGGTAATTGCACCTTCCTTCAATACTTGCGCACTAGATGAGTGAGCCGAGTGAGTGTATAAATGAGGCGTTGTCCTCTCTTATTTATACATTCTGGCAGGTGCTGAACTGAGTTATATTTTCACTGGCAGGGCCTACTTCTCCATCTGGGTGGTCAGAACCACTTTAATTTGCCTGGGGGCCGACTTCTTACTTTGCATATTACAATTAGGGTTTGACGAATCCACAAAAGGGGATTTGGCCAATTACAATGCCCGACATGATCAATCCACAAAAGGGGATTGATCTAATCAATAATAAATATATTTTATCTTTTACTTTATCCACAAAAGGGGATAAGAATATTCTTTGTAGTTACACAATATTTTAACAAGAATGACCTTGCAAAATTCATAAAATAAAATATACTGAAACCTGAAGAAAATGCAGCCAAAGAGAAGTACAAGAAGGACATGATTAAGGATAAAAGAATAATTGTAGATTCCATTAAATACCACTTGATCCATCGAGTGTATTATAAGAATACTCCAAAAGATATGTTTGATTCCCTAACCAGAATGTATGAAGGAAAGAACATCAACCAGAAGATAAACTTGAGAACCCAACCTAAGAATACAAAGATGGAAAAAGGAGAAACAATTCAAGACTATTTATCTAGGGTTTCTCAATTCAAGGAAGAATTAGAGGCAATTGGAGACAACTTAGATGAAGATGAATTTGTGATGACAACTGTTAATGGTCTCACAAGACCTTGAGATGCCTTCATCCAAACTATTTGTGCAAGAAAATAGAAACTCTGATTTGATAGTTTATGGGAAGAATTGTTCAAGAAGGAGCAAGAGTGGCCAATCAAGAAGCCATCCTATTAAGAGATAAAGATCAATCCCTAGCTGCTCATGTTAAGGGTGGAAATAAAAAGTATCATTTTCAAAAGGAGACCCACTTTCATGAAGAATTTCACTCTCCAAGATATTCCAGAAATTCTAGAAATATCATTAGGGTCCAAGAAAGGGAACATATTTCTCCTCTTATCAATGTTATCATTATGATAATATGGGACACATTGCTAAGAATTGTCCTGCCAGAAGGGAATAATACAAGAGGAGAAATAACAAAAGACATCATGCCCATGCTGCTGAAGATGATGAGCCACCCAAGAAGTTAACTAAAGAATAGATTGAAGAATATGTTTTTTTTTCCACTCTCTCAAGATCTATGACACTTGGAGAGGATACATGGATCATAGATAGTGGTGCCTCTAAGCACATGATAGGTCATAAGAACACTCTCTCCAACCTTATAGAAAAGGACTCCCCCCAAAAGGTTTCACTTGGAAGTGATTATAAGTACCCTATCAAATGAATGGGAGAAGCCACCTACAAACTTGATTCAGGAACTTCGATAAGAATGAAGGATGTACTCTATGTACCGGGTTTGAAAAAGAACTTACTTTCTATTTCAACCCTAGATAAGAAAGTATTCAGGGTTCAATTCATAGATGGCAAAGTTATTATGTGGTATAAAGGAAAACTATAGAAAATGCAGTTGTTATTGGAGAAGAAGAAAGTGGTTTGTACAAGTTAAAAGGTCACTCAGATGTAACCTTGACTCACTTTACTAAAAGTCCTTGTGAACTTTGGCATAGAAGACTATCTCACATCAACTACAAATCCTTACCATATGTAAGCAAGGTAGTTATAGGTTTACCATAATTAAAGGTTGATCATGAAGGTGTATGCAAGGGATGTGCACAAGGACAGAACATAAAGAATCCTTATCCAAAGAGAGACAGTAAAGTTGAAGGAATCTTGGAACTCGTCCACTCATATGTATGCGGTCCAATGCCATCAAACTCTCTAAGAGGGTATGTATACTATGTATGATTTATTTATGATTAATCTCGTAAGACTTGGGGGTTTATTTCTTGAAGTCAAAATATGAAATACTTGGAAATTTCAAGGAATTCAAAGCCTTGGTAGAAAACCTCTCTGAAAGGAAAATCAAGATACTCGGGTCAGACAATAGAGGAGAGTACACTTCAAATGAATTTGGAAGATTTTGTAGAGATGAAGAGATTAAAAAGGAGATCACCACCCCCTATAATCCTCAACAAAATGGTGTAGCAGAAAGAAAGAATAGAATGATTATGGAAGCAATAAAGACTATGATTCATGATCAATATATTCCAATGCACTTATGGGCTGAAGCTGCAAGAACAACAGTATATGTCCAAAAAAAATTATCCCATAGTGCACTTGGATTCAAAACTACCGAATAAATGTTCACCAGAAAGAAGCAAGAAGTAAGCCATCTCAAAATATTTGGTTGTCCAATATTTGTACACATTTCAAAAGAAAAGATAACTAAGTTGGATCCTTCAAGAAAGAAGGGAATATTTGTTGGATACTGTGAGGTCTCTAAGGCCTTTCGAATTTACATACCAGGTTACCATCATATTTAGATAAACAAAGATGTAACCTTTGATGAATATGAAACACTCAAAAGATCAAGGAAATGTCAGCTTGAAGAAGTATATGAAGAAGAACCTGTAGCTCCTAGAGTTTCAGAACCTATGAAGGAACTTATAGTTACCCCTGATGATGATATTCCATAAGATCATGATATGATAGAATCTCAAGAACCTCCCTGTATGACGATCTCTCACAAGAGAAAGACATCTTGGGTGAAATAACTTATTCAAGATGCAGAGAAGTATGGTGCCCCAGAAGGAGCCATGAGACAAAGAAAAAAGCCTAAGCCATTCTCCAGCTATATGGACTTAATGTGTGATCTCGTAGAGAATGAACCTAATTTCTTTGAGGAGGCCATTTAGAATAAAGTGTTGTTCCTGAGATTGATTCTAAGGCTCAAAGAATAATGCCAAGCATCAAAGGTTTTAAATGAAATGTAGTAATGAGTGCTTTTTCTACCTTCAGTTTTCTGAGAAATAATCTTTAAATGAAATTAATAATAAGACAGTACAGAGGTTGTATCTCGTTATCTGAGTCACAATTATAATATCAAATGATGTAGAAAGATTCACAAAACTGTTAAAAAAAGTCAGGTATCAATTATAGATAAGTCTCACCTTTATTGCAGTAGAAGAAAAGTAGAAGATGCACCCTTGAACAAGATATAAGAATGCAATAATTCACATAGAACACAGTTCTTGTTTTACTCACAGTAATAACAGAGGAAAATTTGTTTACTAAATGAACTCTTGGTATAATACGATCATAGTAGATGTAATACTAAATTGCAATCAGTCACTCTTCAATAATTACAGAAAGAAATTCAGAGAAATGGAAACACAGAGGGAACACATAACTCAAATTGAATGAAACTCAGAATCTTTGTCTGCACTTGTATTAATACTCCAAAAAAAATTCTCTATTACATTCGGCAAGAAGTAGCCTCGAATAGATCTTAAATTTATCTATTTATACAAAAATTGTCACAACTAAAAACCATTGGGCTTCCCACAATGTATGATTAAAAATATAATACATCTGAATAAAATAAAAATATGAAATATTGTTGAGTTTGTTGGCGCTTCCTCAGTCTCTTTGTCTGCTGGTAGATGTGCTCATTTTCGTTCGACCTTTGAGCTGGGTACACATGTCATTAAGGCCACCTCAATCATTTGGCTTACTGTCTTGGCCATTTGATCTCTTTTCCATCTGTCCCTTCGGGTGTGTTCAGTGGGGAAAGGAATTGCAGTTGAAGTTATGGGGGGAATAATTAGATGAATAGATCAACTTTGGATCGTCAAGGGATGGATAAAAGTTACAAGGAAGAGTAATTGTTCCCGAAAATAATGATGGGGGGAATCAAGTGTCAAATGATGAGGTGGGATGAGTGGAGGCAAAGATGTGGGTGGTAGGGATATACAAGATAAGTGATTGTTGGAGGGTGAAAGGTAGAGTGGGTGGAGAAGGTGGGCGTTGTGCATGCTTTCTCATTTTCTCGTAGCCACACTTGCTTTTCCCTGTTTAATGAATTGAGTGCGTCTATCCATCAATGTTATCACGAACCTTGAAGGCTCAATTACTTCATTCAATTCGAAGGAAAACATATTCTTCTATATTTGGGGAAACTTTTCCTGGATCTTGTTCACTTCTTAGACTGTGGCCTGAAATTGCAAACTTGGATTAACCAATGATTCATTGATTCTAATAAGATCAATCTGGCTCATCTCTTGGATGGCTTCCTGAGTAGCTTCCTTGTTCTTCTTGGAGCTTTGTTGGTTCATTTCTATCTCAATTTTCCCCAAGGCCTCTGAGATACTATTCCCTTCAAACTCAATCAACTTTTTGTTCAATGAAGACAATGCCTCTAGACACACATCTTTTACATCTCTAGCAAGTTTCTTACCTTCTTCCAGATTTGTGTCCCAAGATTTTAGGGCCATTTCACCTCTTACTTGTTCAGAATGAGAGAGAAGTGGAAGACCAGGGGTATTATCTCTCTACATCCATATGAGAACTTATTGAAACTTAGACCGGCATGAGCATGCCTCTTTTTCCTTGACATAAATATATTTTAGGGAAAGGTATACTACCTGATATCATTTCTGGATGGCATCTACTTTCAGATAAAGTTCTTGTTGGGCAACTTCCAACCTCTCAATGATTTCTGATGCTTGAGTTTTGAAGGCCAACATTTCTATCATTGTATTCTCTGTTAGGGTCAATCTGGACTGCAAATGCTTTATCAACTCGTCACGCTGAGTGACCAAAGCTTGGTTGGTCTGTGAACTCTGGTGGAGTAGCTCAAGGTTATCCTGTAGCTACTTAATTTGTTGTTGATCACTAGCCCCGATATGCTCAAAATCCTAGTTCATCCTGCTTCTAATAGTCTTATTTGTAGTATATATCTGATTTTTCAATTGTTCTACCAAGAGGCACTTTTGTTGCAATTGTTCAATCAAATTGTCCACTAACCATTGATTGGAAGTGGCAAAATCACCTAAAGAACCTGCAACTTCTTTTGCAAACTCTAGATCATCATGGTCTTTCTCGTCATACACCAGTCTTTGCCTTGTAGTGATAACTCCATCCTTTTGGTGAGATTATCTCTTCACGATGGCATTTCATTTCTTGCTGAAAACTAAATATGAGGGAGGCATCTCTTTAGGAAAGATAGGAGTAAGATCACCTACGAAAATGAGTTCGGAGTTAGGATTTATAAAGCTGGTATGTAGAGGGCTTAATGATGCAATGGGAGAAGTAATTTCCATGGAATATTGATCTCTTTTGTATTCGAGGTGCCAAAAAAAGTAGCTGGTGTTGAATGAGGAACAACCTGTCCTGGGTTCATGAAATCTTTGAACCGAGCTATCACTTGAGGATCATTCAGTCCTGACAGTGATGTTCTTATTTTGTGAAATGATACTTCTGGGATTTTCAGGACCTCTTCAACTTTGTGCTTGGTGGAGGCACTTGGCTCAGATCATGTAGGTTTGGCTTCCTGTGAAGGAGGCGTGAGATTTGACTCTCCATGCAATAACTTCGGTAAAATATTCTGCCTATTTTTTTTAAGGCTGATGAAATCAACTTGTTGGTTCGGGGGTAGAGTCTGGAATCTGCTTCAGACTTCCTCATAAGATCCAAATCCCTTGAAAATTTTGTCATAGGGAGAATTCTCATGGATGTATCACTTCATGTTAAATTGAGCCAGATGATTTTCCACTATCTTATGTGGATCATGTTTTTTGAATTTGATGTCAACCAATTTGAAATTCTCCAGGGTTGTGACATCGACTATAGAGTGACTGAAATCTAATAATGTAAACATGCCAAATTGAATGGGGAAAGTTGGAAAAACCTTTTTTTTGCACTGCTTTTAACTCCTCGCTGATTCCTCCTGCCACTATCTGGTATGCCACTTCTCTGCACACCATCCTGCCGAGTAAAAACCTTGGGAGGAAATGAGGAGGAACTGAACAACCAAATACTCTTATATAGGAGAAATTCTCCTCAATGAACCAGTCTGCAAGATTTCCTAGGTCCCCCATAATCCTTTCTGAAATCTGGGGCGGCAGGTGACCATAAATGGCTATATGCACAAGCACTACGACATTGTGACAGATTTCGTAGAAGAAATATTTGGCGTTCTCCTCCCATAACTTGGAGTGATAAAAATGAATTCGCTCAGAACTGGTTGGGGTCCAACTCCAGTTCATCAGGGGAAAAGGGGTCATGAAGCAAATGGCATCCATAACATATGTCGACATGTAAAAAGGGGCAAGTTTCCCTTTTGATTTTGTTGATTTATAATCAACGATTTCCTTGGCTAAATTATCTGACAACATTTTGGCCCAATTGAAAGTGTAACCCTCGACTAATTCATTCATGATGGCTACCCATTCAATCGAGAAATGCATAGGGTTCTTCTTCACAAACAAGCGACAAACAATCATGGCTACATACAACATATGAGCGTCTAAATATGTTGTGGCGTACGTACCATGAGCGTCTAAAGATGTTGTTGTGTACATACCATGAGCGTCGACTTTGAATTTCTTCGGATGTCCCCACCAGGTCTTGACTATATCATGGCCGCTCCTGGCATATTGGGTGCATTCTTTTCTCTCAAACTCTAGAAGGAATGTGGCATTGTAAGTGTATTTAGGAGTAGGGGAAAGTTTGTACATTACTTGTTGGTGTTCTGGTCGGAAAGAGCTGACGATGACCTGCTGGTGGTTGATGATGCTCCTGGTCTGGATGTTGACATGTTCTAAAGCCAAACTAATCATATTGTTGTAAGGTATGATTCTTGGCTGCAGAACGATCTTATGCATATCTGACTATGATACATCTTTAATCTTAGTTGTATAGGAGTTGTCGTCTTCTTCAACAGAGTCGTCCGGACAGTTGATGATTTCATGCTCTAAGACATCAAAGACCTGCGTCCAAGTTTTAATGGCATCCGTGACTTGCGGAGTTGTGTCTGATTGAATGTTTGTGTTGGGTTTGAATCATCACCCGATGCATCAAGCTTCTTTGCAATTTTTTGTAGCGCCATAATCCTCAGGGAAACATAATAAGCTTACCTGTTACAGGAGAAGTTTGTGAGTTCTTCACTGGATAAAAACTGCTAATTGCAAATGGTAAAAATGACTTTGAAATTCAAAGTGATTTTATTCAAAAAAAGTTTATTGATCTTTGTATAGTGTTACTGACGAAGAATTTATTAACCTTAATGGAATTGACTACCCGACAATTCACAATCGTTATTTGAACTTATTATCCTTAATCAATCATAAATGCCATCAATACTTCGATGGTTCACGTTCATGAGTTTTGGATGTGACAGGGTGGAAACCTCCTGAATTCTGAATCCGCGGAGGAGTTAATCTCTGAGTAATCACTTTTAAATCTTAATTAATCATGTTTAAAACATTGTATTAACTTCAAGTGTTTCAGAAGTTTGGACTTCAGAGGTTTTGAATATAGCACAAGAGAAATTTCCCGAAATATGAAACTGCGAAGTAATAATTTATGAGTAATCACCCTTAAGTCTTAATTAATCATGTTTAACTTTAAGTATTTCAGAAGTTTGAACTTCTTAGGTTTTGAATATAACACAAGGGAAACTTTTTGAAATACGAAATTGCAAAGTAATTAATTAACTCTTAATCACGATTAACCTCCATTATTAAATGTTTTATTAACTCCTTTTTACTTTTTGAAATGTCCAATACTTTGGCGTTTTGATACTTCAGTGATTTGTGAACTTACTCTTTGTTAAACTCCCAAAGGGCCATCTCTCGGAGTGACGTGGCAGAAATGACATCATTTTGGATGACGTGTCAAGAAAAGAGAGGTGCCACGTGTCACTCAAAAACATGTGAATCATCCAATGGAAATGTCAAAAATAAGTGCCACGTGTCATCCCATTAAAGATTTAAAAGACACGTGTCCTATGACTCTTGTTCATGGGTTTTTTAGGATTTATCACGAGCTGTTATCTTTGGGCTTTGGAGTTTCGGGGTTTTTACTTTTTAGACTTGTTGGAACATCTGAAGCGCGGAGCTCCGAAGCGATCGTTAGAGACTTACTCTTTAAAACTCAGATGGCTCCAAAAATTCGGACATCATTAGGATCATTCGATCAAATTAAAGAAACTCATCAACGACAGATATTGTAAGCACTTTATTGCTAAATAACAATCAATGCATTTGATTTAAAATTAAAAGGAATTTTTCTAAGTTCTTTCTCTTTTTGGGTAAAATTTTATTTCTAAGAGGTGAAAAATATAAAGCTCAAAAGTTTAAAATTGTGCGTGTTCCAACAGAAAGAATGGATGGACGCCATGACAGAAGAATACTAGTCCATTATAAAGAGTGATGTATGGGAAGTAGTTCCCAGACCAAAGAATAAAGATGTGGTATCTTCCAAGTGGATATACAAAATAAAACATGCAGAAGACGAAAGTATTGAAAAAGATAAGGCAAGATTTGTGGCTCATGGATTTTCTCAAAAGGAAGGTATTGACTATGAAGAAACATTTGTTCCTGTAGTCAGATACACTTCTATCAAAACCACCATAGCTCTTGCAGCCAAAATGAAGTGAAAGTTACACCAGATGGATGTGAAAACAACTTTCTTAAATGGTGTTATTGAAGAAGAAGTGTATATAGAACAACCACAAGAGTTTGAAGTTGAAGATAGAAAGACTCATGTATGGAGATTGAATAAAGCTATGTACCGGTTGAAGCAAGATCCTAGAGCTTGGTATGGAAGAATTGATAGTTTCCTAACAAGCTTGGGCTTTACCAAGAGTAAAGCTAATCCTAACCTTTACTTCAAGGTTCCAAATGATGAGCCAGTTATATTGCTACTATATGTGGATGATTTATTCTTGACAAGAGAAGAAAATCTCATCACATATTGCAAGAAGAAAATCATTGCAGAGTTTGAGATGAAAGACCTAGGCCTGACGCATTATTTCTTAGGTCTTGAAGTTTGGCAAATCCCATAGAAGATCTTCCTTAACAAAGGGAAGTATGCAATTGAAACACTGAAGAGATTTGACATGTTGGAATGTACAGCCACAAACACACCCATGGAAACGAATTTGAAGCTACTAGTTGATACTTCGTCAGAGTTGGTTGATGCTACTCTATACAAACATATTATTGGATCGTTGATGTATCTGATGAATACCAGGATAGATATATTATTTGCTGTGAACACCTTGAGTCAATATCTGGTGGAGCCCAGACATGTTCACCTTGTAGCTGCAAAGCATGTGATGGTATACCTTAAGGGTACGTTGGATTATGGTCTCTGTTATACTAGAGATCGTGACTTCAGAATATATGGTTATATTAATTCATATTGGGCTGGAAGTGCTTCAAACAAAAAGAGCACTTCAAGATGTTGTTTCAGTTTTGGTTTAGCCATGAATTCATGGAAAAGTAGGAAGCAATACAATATTTCTCTTAGCATGACAGAAGAAGAGTACATTGCAACATGTTCCACCAGTTGTGAATCCATATGGCTTCAGAAGTTGTTGACATGTCTTTTCGATCTGGAGATGGAAGCCACCGTGATTCTATGTGATAACCAGACTTGTATAAAGATGATGTAGAACCCAGTGTTCCATGATAAGTTGAAACACATAGATATCCGATACCACTACATTCGTGATATGGTGCAGAGGGGAGCCGTAAAACTCGAATATATTGACATAGATGAGCAGGTTACATATGTGTTGACCAAGCCTCTGTCTCGTGTGAAGTTTGAGTACTTCCAAGACAAGCTTGGTGTTGTTCGAAATGACCTCCCTCGAAAGGGGGAGAGATGTTGATGATACTATGGTATCCTAACCAACAACGGGTAGCTCCGTTAAGATTTTATATCCTAGGGGATTGATCATCCCTGGACAGATCCCGAAGGTTCGGTAAGGACAGTCTATCAGAGTACCTGTGCATGTATATGCCATTTGTGGTCAGTAGTGGTATCTCCCTTAGGATTTTATATCCTAGGGAATCTTATGATTCCTGGGCAAATCTCGAAAGTTCGGTAAGGACAATCTATCAACGTACCACATGGTAGCTTGTTAGTATTTAATATCCTAGGGAATCTTATGAATCTTGGGTAGATACCGAAGGTCCGGTAAGGATGGTTTGTCAAAGTATCACAAATTTTGTTGTTGATGAACCTACCTCATTCGGTTTCCACATGTCAATGATGTTGTTGTTCCAGCTTCGTGCTATTGATGATATTGTTCCAACTTCGTGCTATTGATGTTGATGCTCCAACTCCATGCTGTAAATGATGATGCTATTGATGATGAGAAAAACTTTCGATGATTTATAGATGTGTCAGTCAATGTTCTGGATGTTGATGACGATGTTTCCCTCTCTTTCTCTTGATGATATTGTATTGAGTCTTGTTAGTAGAATACTCTTCTCATTAAGGGGGAGTGTTGAAATATTGTAACTTCGAAGAATATTCTAATTATATTTGAGTTATTATTTTATAGATTAAATCCCCTTTTTCGGATTGATCAACTCGGGTCTTGTATAAGATCAAATCACCTTTTGTGGATTGGTCAAACTGCATTTTTATAGTGGTATTTGTAAAATCGGCCCCTAGTAATTATAAAGTGGTTTTAACCACTTCTAGGAGAAGTCGGCCCCACCAAGTGAAGAGATATAACCCTAGTGCCTCCTCAACTTGTATTTATATGTGAGGATGGTACCTCATTTGAACACTCTCACTCTCACTCATCTAGTGCGCATATATTGAAGGTAGTGGAAATTGCAGGAGGAAGGAGAAGAGAGGCACATGCTCAATCTTGGTTTATCTTTGGTGTTTTTGGTCTTAGTCTTGGCATTGTATTGGAAATCTATTATTGAGAAAGTTTTTGTTGGGTTTTCTCCCCCATGAGGGTTTCCCAAGATAAAATGTTGTGTACCTTGTGATTATGTTTCTTTCAGTGATCCTCTTTATGTTTTTGTTTTGGAAATGCATTGGATGCTCATGTAATTTGGAAATAACCTAATAACAACAATAAAAACTTACCAACACCTGATGGGTTGAGATCAGTGAAGGGGTGAATTCCTTGGGTTGGAAAGGTTGAGAGGAAGAGAGTTGGTGGAAAATCAGGATAGTTGTAGGAGAATACCAGTGGATTGTGGGATTTCTAATTTGTGAGTGGGTAGTGAAAGACCACCCTTTTTTTTGGATTACTAGTCTCAGTTCAGGGGTGACTTGTTGTTGAGATTTGGAACAACAAGTCTATTGTTGGGTGGAACGTCCATCCCAAGTAGATGATTGCACAACTGAAAATGAAAGATAAGTGTTTTATCTTTTCGTTGTGTCATTTTATAAGTTAAATTGTTGTGCATGAACTATGTGTATGAGACTGATTTATATGCTGTTGTAATTTGGTTTATTAGCTACATTTCATGCCTATTTTTAACATGTTGTAGGTGCATGTAAATAATGGTAACAAACAATAGCTAAATCTGGTTGTAATTTGTAGATGGAAGCTACAATAATTTAATTAGATAAAATAAATTTTAATTTATTATTTTTTTTGCATCGTAATGTTCCTCGGCTAGGCTGGGGGATGTTACACCATCAAATGTTTAGACTGGGTAGTTGGAAAACGATTTTTGCATATCAATGTAGAAGACATAGAGATAATCTTAAACACAAATTTGTTATGCAAAGATTGTGGGCAATCTTTCCCAAATTCTTGTGTTGGAAACTTTGTCTTGCCAAGAATAAAGAAATTTTCAACTAGCAATTTGAAACCCCCACAATCACAACAACCAAAGCTAAAGGTTTGTTAGCTGAATTTTTTAACTCTAAAAACATACATAATATTGTGAGTGGGAAGCTAGATCCGGATGAAAAGGAATTGTTTCAACAATTTTCCCTCTCAACCCATTCATTGAGTCCAATAAATAACATGCCAAACAACAAACCTAGTTGGCAACTTAGAACGAATGAACATGAATTTCAGAAGTGGAAAAAATAAAAAAATTCATATATCCTCTTTTTTTATAGAACTTAAAAAAAAAATCTAGTGGCGGCAAGTGCAGGGGGGATCATACTTGATCATGATTGAAAACATGAAGCAAAATTTACTTAGGGACTTGGGAAATCCTAGAACAGCCAAGATGAAGCATATGCTCTCTTTCAAGGAATTATCATGGCAATAGATATGGTTATAAGGAGCCTAACTGTTATTGGGGATTCAAGCATTATAATCAAAACTAAATGATATATAAATCCTCCTTATACAATAGGATCATCTCTATCATTTCTTGATCTTGTAAGGTAGCAAATGGTTTTCATAAGATCCTATTCTACTAGGTACCTCAAGAACAAAATCGCCAAGTTGATGCATTGGCCAACCAGGCCACACAACTACAAGAAGGGGTTCTAAGAAAAAAAAGGATGTTTAATTACCATACAAACCCTTACTTTGTTTAATTATCAAGTCATGCTAATGACCCACATGGCACAATTTCAATCCTAAGAGATCTCATATGAGGCAAAGGGATATGATAAGACTTTTGTTTTATTTCCATTCCTACAGTCTCATAACTCAGGCATGTTCTTTGAATCCTATATGTTGGTTTATTACAACAGAGGTGGGACAATGGATCTTGTCATGAACATGAGCCCTAGAAGTGGGAGACAAGTCGTTTTCCTGGTAAGAAATCATCTTTCTCAATGATTATTCCATAGAATTCTTGTTTCAAAGTTATCAACCATGAATTTTGTGCTTAGGGTTTTGGATTTTGGGCTTTGTATCATGAAATCATTAAGCGGTTTATGTATTTTGGCTATGTTTTCGAGGTTAAAATCCATTTTCTTCTTGTGTTGTCAAAAAAATGAGTGAATTTGTTTCTATTTTCAATTGGTAATTTCTTCTTAGAGGCTTTGGCGATTTCATCATAAATTTCATTGGGTTCTTTGTTTTGAGTTTATTTTTGGTTAACTAGGTGTTACTTCCCTTGGATTACTAGACCCCTATACCAAGATATAAACACTACAAGTGGACACTAACATCCCTTTAAACTCATTTTAACCAATCACAAAGAGAGAGGGAAAAAGGGACATGATGTACCTTTTTTACGAAGTTTGTCCTCACTGCTTCCAATCTGTGAGCTTGATCTTCAAACCCCCTAGCACAACTTGATACCTGCAATGGTCAACAAAGAGAAACAACTATCTCCTACTCTAATTGATTAGGTAAAACAAATTCATCTATGAATATTAAAGAAACAATAGACAAACATACACAATAATACACAAGCTTGAAGGAAATAGGCCAAGTATATTCAATGAGAACCAGAAAGATAATACTTACAGATCATGATTGATGTTGTAGCAGCCTCTCCAAGATCTCCTCGTCCAACCCTTGCACGAATGAACCAAGATCAAAATGATGATACTTTATTGATTTCTTCCCCCCTTTTCACCATGGAAATGCCTCCAATTTATAGGCTTTTAGAGGCTCAACCACCTTGAGTATTTTTGGAATTTGTTAAGGATATGGCTCCATAGATTATGATTATTTCCTTAGATAGAGCCATGGAGTAAGACTCGAGCCAAACAAACCCCAACCTTCAAATCTTTCCCTTAGAAGAAGGCGAGATTCACCTTGATTCCCTCAACCAACAATGGCGCCCCCATAAAACTGAAGACAGGGCGCCATGGTGCCCCCTTAACATGGTGTAGGGAGCACTGGTGCTCCCTAAGCATGGGAAGGGGAGGGTTAGTCTTTTTAAATTTCCAAAGAATGGTCAAAATCCCAAGTGAAAAGGTATGTTTCAACTGCCAAATGATGTGGATTTTCCTTCCAACATGATTTACGGGTTGTGACAAATGCTTCTATGATGTCGATTGAGTTGTGACACCTACTAAAAGTGGAAGAGGCATGTTACGACAGTTTGGGTGCGACACTTACGATGTGAAGTTTGTGCCACATGCGACACTTAGAGCGTGATTTTGCACCACATGCGACACTTAGAGCGTGATTTTGCACCACATGCGACACATTATGCAAGCGTGAAAATTTGATGTGTAACACTAGGTGAGAAATAAAGTGTTCCTAGCATTTTGGTTTAATCCCTCTCCTAAGAAATTTTGGAAGCTCTTTTGGTTTCCCATGGATTATAGGAAGTCTTTAGACTTTAGGAGAGCCCTTCATAGGCATGAAGAGTCCATATAGGGAAAAATGATCTCCATATTTTCTATTACCACAAAGGTTTCATGAAAATGAACATCAGTGTGCAACACAAAACTCCATAATCAAGAAAACTCTAGCAAAACAAAATCAACAAATTGAATCTCTGAAAATGGAGTGAAAGCTTCTTACAAATTCGGTTCTTAATTCGAGTAAAATTTCTTAGTTTGCAGTGTCAAAGTTTAGGATGTCTACCAATTTGATTCACTTGTACACCAAGAAGGAATGCTTGAAGATATGGACATTGGTGATCATGAATCAAATCCAACCAATATGTGGCTAGAAGTGGCACATAATCACCATGTGTTTAGTTAATTTCTATGTTTTGCAAAATATTTTGTATCTTAGGAGTCTTTTTAAGAGAGTATACTAGTAAAAATAATTGGGATGTTCTCCCTAAAGACTCAATAAATCTATGTGTGTGGATGATAAAGAGTTGGAATTTTTGTTTGAAAGCTACAACTATAAAATTTTGTAATATATGTTGTCAAGCCTCAACTGTAATGTTTTATCTAATATATATTATCCTGGTTTCTATTAAAAAAACAAAAACATTCCATTGAAACATAGAGAAATGGGTTCTTCTTAGTGTGGCTTGTCAATAGAGACTTAGGTTTCTCCTTAATAGCCATGCACGCGGGGTTTCCTCTTTCCCCTTCGACATGATTGAAAGGATATGTGCCCCATCCCCTCCACACCCTACCTTTCTTATGCTCAAATCAATCCATGATTAGATTGGAGAATTGTGGGTTTTCTTCTAGATCCATTGCAATTCACGAATTATCTCCCATGGCCATTGTCGGGTCAAGATTTCACTCCATGTTATTACGAGAATTAGGATCCTTCTAGTATAAGGGCTCTTCAAAGAATGTAACCCCCTACATCATTATGGAAGGTGTTGCTACTATGAGAAAGATGGACATCTTCCTTTGCCAAGGGTTGGACCTACACTGCATTTGATGGCCACATGTCCCTTTTTAGGTCAAAAAGAGGGTAAGCCCTTCTTTGGATCCTACTCGTTTAGATATATTAGTATTTGGCAATTGAGTATCTTCATGATTGAGGGGGTCCCTTTGTGGGAAAATCCTATAATGCTCTTTTTTTCAAGATCAAACCTTTTATGGTTAAAGGAAGAATCTTTATTACAGTGCCCATGGGTTGATTTGTTGCTTTCACAATTTATGGCCAAAACTTATTAGATTTCCATCTCATGAAATCCCTCCCCATGAGGTGATGCTATTATTCATCCTTGCACAAAGGGTTTTTCATTGCGGGATCTTTTGTAGCAAATGATAGAGAACAAGTACTTCATAAAGATCCTTATTTTTAGGATAGTGTTTGGTTTCATGCAGTCCTATCACCAATCATTTGAGCCCTTCTTAAACATGCCATCCTTTACTCCAGTTTAGTTTGGATAAGGATTCCAAACCTCCCTTTGAAGTTTTAGAATGAGGATTCTCTTCATGAAATTAATGGATGTCTTAGAAAATTTATTGCAATATCCTTAGAGTCTATTGTTTCTCTTTTCTCCACCTTCACAAGGATTTGTGTGGAGGTGAATTTGGGCTTGACCTTAGAGACAAGGCATTTTTAAATGACGATAGAGTAGTCAAGAAACAAAATTTGGACCATGGAAAAGTTTCTCTCATGAGATTTTATTTTTCTGAGAATGGTCACCTAGCAACTTCTTGTACTAAGCAAAGTTTTGAAGAACTCCAAATAGTTTAAAAAAATTGGGAATACAATAGAATTGAGATAAGATAATACATATATTTTGGTATAATCTTGTTGTAGGGTTTTAGTATCTTTTAAGGTTGAGAATCAAATAAACTGTGTAACAAGTTATGAAAGAAAAACTTTTGAAGACTTCGATGATGAAATTGCAATCTAGGTATAAGGCTTCTACAATTTTTTATATAATAATAATAATAATATCATTCTATTTTGTTTCAATTTAAAGAACATTATGTTATTGAAACATAAAACTTGCTTTATTACAGGGAGGTGGAAGCTCTCTTTGAACTCTGCATTATTCCTCATCATTTCATTATGCTTAACCAATGATCCATTTTTCTTAACAACATATCTTTACAAGAGACTATTTAGCACACTTAATTGTTGAGTCTCTCACATTGCCAAATGTTTGTACACTAATGCTAGAACTCCATTTTAGGTCCTAGGTTCAAAAACCTAATCAACTTTAGTCAATGAAGCAGAATGAATATGTCCACCATATCATCTGAATGCTCTTCTGTAGATTATATTGTTAACTTACTAGTTGAAAAAACTAATAATCCTTAAGAAACAATAAAAAATACTTACCAATGACAAATTTCCAATCATTTATGCCCCTTTTCATTACATTTAGGTTCCCACATCAATAACTTTGGAGTCTTCTCTCATGAATCTAAATTGGATCCTCCATGAATTCAATATCTACATCCCATTGAATCCTTTGGCATTTGATTGACATTCCTCACATTTAATTCAAATTTCTCAGCTATCAACAAGTCGATGAAACCAATACATATGCATGTGTAGGAAGATAATGCGGGTGCATGCGAATGGCAAGATAAGTACAATAGAAGGGGCAAACCAAACCAACACAAGGATAAGGTGCATTCAAAAGGGAAGAATGAGTAAACATGAATATAAGGCAAACCGATGTGTGAATAAATTTGAAACACAATTTGTTACATACAAAAAAATAAAAAAAACACTCAAATATAATAATAATAACAAAAAGAAAATATAACATTATTTCTACATAAAGATAAAATGCATCACAACTCCATTTAAAAAGATGTAATGTACTTTTATAGATATGAAAACAAAATACAAAACATTAAAGCATCTTTGAAACATTATTTAATTTTATATTTTGAATAAAATTCACTCTTAAAATTTTAATTACATATTTATATCGATTGAATATTAATTAAAAAAAATTAATTAATATTAAAAATATACAAAATTTCATAATCCCATAAACTATAACTTTACACCCAAATCCAAAACTTACACAAGCAAACTTCTAAAAATAAAAATAAAAACTTCATAATGCTATAAACTATAACTTCACATCCAAACCTTATACAACCAGACTTTTCAAAAATAATAAAAGGTTATTAAGAAACAAAATATTAATAAAACTTTCATTCTTTGATGCCACGACATCAAGAGGTTTCAAGCTTTCTTACCCATCACACTGATGTACTTTATAATTCTCTATTGATAGTTAGCAAATACGTGTCTCAAACTAAATGAGAAATGGATGTGTGAAAGATCAATACATCATTTGTTGAGAAAAGTTAGGTGCAAGTTTTGACAACCACACCCCCCAAAAAAGGCAAAGGCACATGTCCTTAACAACAATGCAGATTTCAATGTGCAATTCGTTACATTAAAATCCAGTAAATGGATTGGAAGGTGAATTTAGTTGTATTTTATGGTTTCATAATATAAATTTTGATTCTATATTTATTAAAATAATATTACAGACTTAATGCTCTAAGGAATTGGAAAAAAAATGATTACTAAAATAATATTTCAAATTATTTATTATAAAATAATTTAAGTTTATTAAGAGATGATCAAAAACCTTAAACATGGCAAAATACCACATGAACAATCAACAGTATACTTCTAATGTTTCAAAATAAAATTCATATAAATCTTAAATACCATTTAATCATTGAGAAAGCTTTAAATTTAGAAAGCGTGATAATAATGTTCTACTTTTATCAACCCAATAAACATCAGATAACATATTAAAGTATCTAGGAAGGGTGATAGTACTGAGAAAGTTCTCCACCAGTGCCATCATCAGTTATTTATTTATTTCACAGACTGACTGAGCGTAATCCTTCCTGAATAGATGTGTTTACAGCATTCAGCAGTACCTGAGTTTTCCTGGTGATGGCAGGCCACTGTGGATCAGGCTTCTCTCCAGAATCCCGGACACTCTTAACCAGCCTTGCAAATTCTTGAATCATAAGAGACTCCTGAGGCAATTCTGTTATGACCGAGTGCTCACTGGGCCTGGAATCCCAACCAGTGTGGAGTTCTGTAAGCTTCACATTTGATGTAGAAAAATAAGATGCAGAGTCTTCCTCATAAGGAATCACAAAATCATGCAGGCGCAGAACTCCTCTGGACCCATTGACTATCATATCCATTGACATATCAGAGAGAAAAGAACAGCTGAAAGTTGCAACTCTCCCATCTTGCCATAAAAAAGTAGCCCCACAAGCCAGAATGACTCCTGCATCATTCACAACATGTCCAGGGAGTGCAGTTACACTCTGAGGCATTTGGTAGTCATTAGCCCATAGAATTGCCCTAATGCAATACCATCCTGCATCACCCAATGCTCCCAGTGCATCCATATCTGGCTTAACCCGTATGTTGTTTGTGAGAAAATCACCATCACAACAGACTGTGAAATTGCTGTGGACCTGCAAATAGACATGGCAAAAACTAATTCCTAAGTAACCATTCAATATATTCTGCAAAGAATTTAGCTATCACTCAGCATGCAGCTGGCCAGAAACCCACCCAATACCACGATTGAAATGCCATAATCCAGTCTTGAAGTACAGTTATGAAAGGAAAAGAGAAAAAAAATGCCATAATCCAGTTTTGAAGTACCGAGTATGAAAGAAAATTTTAAAAAGCCATGAATCCATCTAATCTTTTCAGCCTTGGTTTCCACATATGATCATCATGGACTGAGTACTCACCGAATTCAAGTTGCCAAATAGGTCTGGATTTCCCAGCAGTTGTTTCATTTTATGAGTTCTAGGATGGTGCATCCACATGGTGCCATCCATAAGTTGAACACCATTTGTGTTGCAGGCTTCAATGATGATGTCAAGCTCTTGTACAGACAAAGCAGGGGGCTTCTCAAGAAGGATGTGTTTATTTTTCTGCGCAGACTTGAGAGCCCATTTAAGATGTAAACTGGTGGGCAGAGGAATGTACACAGCATCCACAGATGGGTCATCCAGAACCTCGTCATAGCTGCCATACAACTTCACTTCTGGGGACAAATTATTAGCAGAAACAAAGGCCGCGGCCTTCTCCAGAGATCTGGAGCTAATAGCATGGATTAATGAATTGGGTGACATATTTATTGCTCTGGAATTCTTTCTGGCTATGTTTGCACAGCCCAGTATTCCAAAACGGACCATTTTTTCTGCCATTGTACTGTCAAATGGATCGGAACGAAGCATCCAACGGGTTGAAGCAATGAGAATATGTACAGAATACGAGTGCTTAAAAGGTAAGCGTGATCTCGCCTTATTGTGTGGAAGGACGGAGTGGAATCAATAATTAAGGTCCTCCATAGAGGAGGGAGGATGCTATTCATCAAACCCTAACTTTATTAAGGAATTTATTCTGTGGAAGGAGTGACAAAAGAATCATGTTAAGTGGGAGTCAACAACAATGGATGCTTTTCATCAACCCTATCAATTGATGTCTTCCATTTTATTGTGTGGATGGAGAGACGAACGCATCGTGGAAGTTGGAATTAACCATTTTGCTGGCTTTTTCACTGGTTTGGACTATCACGGCCTCTGAGTTCAAATCGATAATTGGCAACTTGGAGACTTGACCATCGATCATGTGGAAAAATGACTCTAGAGTTTAATGTTTTTAATATAAAAATGGATTCTAGATTTTTAAATATTTTTATTGATGGTTTTTAATATAAAAATGAATTTGTCCTATAGGTGTAGGACAGTGAGTGATGGAGTGTGTTGTTAAGTCACTCTGTGATGTTAAAGTCACTCGTTCTAAACTTGTGGGGACAAAAAATCTAGCCATGTTAAGGGTTGGTGTGGCTCAATCCGGGTCTGTTTCATTCACTAATTCTGCAAGATGCCCCAGTTTTGACAACATATATTAAAAAACAAGAAATATTTATTACAATGACATTGGAGAAGTGAAGGCAACAATAAGACTTCAAAGTCTTTGGCCAATAAGATAACAGATAAATGAGATTTAAAATTTAAAATAAATCATTATTTTTTAAACTTTGGATAAAGGGGTGTATATTTTATGGTCAACCATGAACTAATAGAAAGTCAAGCCTAACTCAAAGCTATATACCATGCCTATCGGGTATAATAAAACATGTTTGTAGCTTATTAAAATGTAATAAAAGAGCCTTGAACCTCATAATTTTTTGGTATAAAAGAACAACAAGAAGAGGATAATACACTAGCAAGATACACTAACAATAGTAAAAGAAGAATTAAATAATAAATCACAATTTGATACAACTTACCTCATATGAGCAAATAGGCTAGGAAAAATAATTGATCACAAAGATAAGTTGATTCGTGTCAAAGTAAGTTGTAATGACCATAAATATAGCATACTCAGTAAATCTCCGAGCTTAAAAGGGTCAAGAATATTTATAAATGAAGACCTCATTCCCGAAGACCAAGCTGAATTAAGGAAGGAAGTTCAAAAGGTAAAAGAAGCTAGGAAAGAAGGAAAATGGACAATAATTAGAAATCTAAAAGCTATTGTTAGGGATAGAGACGAGAAGGATAATAATAAATAGGAATTTGGGACACTCGTGATCCTTTTTTGGAATTGTCGTGGCTTTCCATGGCGCAAAGGTCCTATGATAAGTTGGATCCCGAGTGATATTGATATTATTTGTCTAGTTGAAAGTTGGGAGCATGAAGAGTCTAAGGTCCCTAACATAGAAGGATTTGTCTTGTGGTTGGCATGGAACAAAAAGTTCCACCGTAGAGGGATATGAGCCATAACTTGTTATATTAGAAAGAGCATTTCTCCTCACATTCAACTTCATAAGATCGACTCTCTAAATCAGTACATTTGGATAGAAATTTTAGACACCAATGCTAAGAAGATGTATATAGCAATTTGTTATTTTGCACCTTCTACTTTTTATAAGAAAAACAATCTAGATAGCAATTGTCCCTATAATAATTTAGAACAACATATTTATAATTTGAAAAATGAAGGTAATATCCTCCTGCTAGGAGACTTTAATGCTAGGACTGCAACTAAACAATCTACTCTTTTAAGCACTGATTCCAACCATAATCCTTTATGGCTAGATGAGGACCTTGTTTTATCTAATAGCTACAAAAGATGCTCTGGAGACCTAATTGAGAATTTGTTTGGTACTGAGTTGGTTAGGCTCTGTAGCTCTCAAGACCTAATAATTTGCAATGGAGTAATGAAGTGGCCAAACTCTAACCAGATGACTTATATTCATGGGATATGTAGTAGTGTCGTAGAATATGTGATATATGATATCCCCGTTTCCAACCAAATAACAACTTTTAACCTTTTAAATGACCATGAACCCGACTTTGATCATAAACCTTTAACCCTAACTCTAAATTTTTCCATGAACATGTGCGCCATTGAAGAGAATTTTGATAATCAAAGACAATTGCGCTTTGACAAAAGTAACATTGACATTTTCTTAAAGGATTTAAATAGTAAATTACATCTCCTAACTTATAAGGACAACATTGAAGAACTCTATCATAATTTTACAACTACCCTTTCCACTTCTATTAACAAGTTCTCTTTCGAGGTGTCCTGTAAAAATAATAATAGAACGACCAACCCTTGGTATGATAAAGAACGTAAAATTGCTAGGAAAACCATTAGGGATGCTTCTAATGAGTCCTTAAAACTCGATAAGATCAATACGTACAAATCCCTAATTAAAAGGAAAAAATTGTACTATATCAATAAAAGACAATAACAACTTTCACAACTATCTAAGTTGGATCCTAAGAAGTTCTGGAGCCAAATTCTAAACCACAATACTAAAGAAAACAATATGATTCCATTAAGGGACTGTAATTCCTACCTTAAAAGTCTTTACGAGTTCCCTAATGCCATGGACACCATTCCTATTGTCCCTATAGAGGATGCAATTTTTTCTTTAGATGACATAGAGTTCAGGGTTAAGCAACTTGCAAATGGGAAAGCTAAGGACATTGAAGGCTACTGAGCTGGAATTTTTAAAATCGAAGGGCCTATCCTTATCCCTCACATACACAAGCTCTTCAATTTAGCAGTCAAGCATGGCTTCCCTAAACCCTAGACGCAAAGCCTCATTGCTCCTATTTTTAAAAATGGGGATACAAACATTCCCTTTAATTATAGGACCATTATGATTAGCCCGATTTTAGCCAAGCTTTATGGAATTATTTTGGAAAAGAAGATTATCCTTTGGCTAGAAAGTCACGGTAAAAGAGCTAAATGTCAGGCAGGGTTTATGACATATCATTCAATTGTGGACCATTTTGTTACCTTTAGGATCATTACAGAGGAGTTCTACAATACTAAAACCAATCCTTTTTGTTGTTTTGTTGACTTTAGAAAATATTTTGACATGGCTCCTAGGAAAAACCTTTGGAATAGGTTGGAAGAGATAAAAGTGTCTCTTGAGTTAAGGGTTGCTACAATAATGATGTATGAGAATGTTATTTCGAAGTTTAAAAACACCGAGGGCTTGTCGAAAGAGATTAACTGCAATATTGGAGTCAAACAAGGTTCTCCCTTGTCCCCTACTCTTTTTGGCATATACATTGACAAGTTAGAAGATTGTTTGGAAAAAACAGGTTGTGTCGGCCCTACTCTCACTGGTATAGTCATCAATCTTCTTCTTTATGTTAAGGATATCGTTCTTATGGCAAGGAGTCCCCATGATCTTGAAAACCAACTAAGAATCCTCAAGGATTTTTGCTCCAATATGGGTATGAATATTAATATTGATAAGACTAAGGTCATGATTATTAAATCCAATAAAATCACTTATGATAACTTCGTATATGACAACAAAAACTTTGAGGAAGTGACTTCATACAAATATCTTGGAATTGATATTCACCACAAGCTCAACTAGAATTATAGCATTGAGAAAAGGATCATTGGGGGATTGGAAGCTTATTATGGGCTTGAAAACAATTGTAATTCAATCAATCTTTGGATTTGGGATAAGAAGAAACTCCTCTTTGAGACTCTCGTTACACCTGTTATTCTTTATGGATGTGAAGTCTGGGGCTGTAGTATCTCTCGTGAATCCTAGAGAAAGATAGAGAAAATACAAAATAATTTTATAACCTATAATCTCAAAATTAAAGGAAATACACCCTATCTCATCCTCTTAGAAACAAGCCTCTCCCCCATTGAGAGGATGGCTATGACTAGATACCCAATGTATAAGAACAAGTTAAACAACATGGAAGACAATAGGCTTCCTAAAATTTCTTCAAAATCGAGTCGTAACCACCATCGACTCAAGTGAGGATGACATAAAGATACTCAATCTTGGCTAAACTATTGGGGAATCTTGGAAGACTCCATTTTGCAGAATAAAGATACTATTAAAAATATCATCAAATCAAAATTTAAGTAGAAAATGTGGTGTGATAAAGAGTTCGAGGAAAAAATAAAGTTAAGGTATTATTAGGATGTAATCAACCCAAACCTAAAATATCAAAATTATCTATTTGTTTTGATGAGTGTAAAGAAAAAAATAAGCATTGCTAAGATAAGAACAAATTCTCACGAACTCCATAGTGAAACTGGGTGTTGGTTAATTCCTAAAACACCATGGGATGAAAGAGTGTGTCACCTTTGTGACACTGAGAAGGTTGAAGATGAAAAACACTTTCTCTTAGATTGTCCAGCCTATACCCACATTAGATCTCATTTTCAAAATATTTGTCACACTACCTACTTTCCTAACCTCTTAACTCAACAAAACTATGATCTTGGAAAGCTTCTCTTAATGCCTTTCGAGCACAGAAACAAAATTCTACAGAATTACAAGTAATCACTTACCCTCTTAAGGTCCGATAAACCAATTCGATCTTAGTGGACGATAATTATCATTATCAT
>SNQJ01S0007389.1:356232-402872 GCA_010110895.2 Picea sitchensis | reverse complement strand
AAATAGACTGAAAATAGTATTTTGGAGGTCGAAAAGCTTTCCAATGGGGAGGGTGATCAAGGGATCAAATTTTTCTCAAAAATTCAAAGTGCTCGGAATCACTTCAAATTGGACATGAGTGTAGGCCTCATCGTTGTGAACCCAACGCAACTCATTTGGGTTCAAACGGACGTCAGGAGCGAGAGTTATCGCGTTCTGTTCAAATTTACAAACATGCAAAAATGGGTTGCTGACTGTACAGTCCATATAGTCCATACGAACGCTAACGTGGCAGGCCGTATGACATGTGGAAAGTCGTACGACACATGGCAGGATGGCATTCAGATAGTTGGCAGGTGACTTGGCATGTTTGACAGTGAATGGAGCGAAGACACGTGGCCTAGTTAATGGCCGCCATGTGTCATCCATTATTTGGTTAAAACTTATGTCGTTGGCCAGAGTTGACCCCGCGACCTCTGGGAAGGGGAAAAGAATTGGCAAAGAGCTTCCAACCGGTGTGCCACTTCTTGTTACTTATTATATATATGGCACAAAATTTATATAAGTTTGAACGTGCGGGTGGTTTGGGCCACGACCGAGCCGGGGCTTAGCCCTAGCCGTTGGTCGCGTGCTATATAACATATGACCCATGGTTATAATGTATGGGCGTGCGTGGTTAATGTTTGCTCCAATGGTTATTACAATGAATCACCATTTGGCCTTTGACCATTTGCTTATGAAACAAAAGCATGTGTTTATGCTAGCGCGTGGTCGCATGGGTCAATATGACTTGACCCTTGACGGTTAGGGGCTAGGTGCGCCCGTAACTGTCCTACAGTTGGCATCATTTGTGTGGTTGTGTCTGGTGCTAGGTTTTTACGCTTAAATATGTGTGTGGGATAGGTTGAGCCATGGAAAGGTGTGTTTTGTAGATGCAGAGACAACAAGCTTGAAGGGGGGACTTCGAGGAAGCCTATCTTCTTCAATTTTTGGCCAAACGAGGTGCCGAAAAAGCCCAACTAGGGGTTTTTGGACATTCTGAAGCCATTGGAGCAGTCTATTTGGCAGTTTGAGCATTTTAAAGAACATTTTTTTAGCACTTTGAGCAAATAATACAAATGATCCATTAGAAGCTGGACCAGGAGATGTAGCCTAAGAGAGGGGTGAACTCCTTTATCATTTGTTCTGTTATGTGTTTTCTGTTCATTGATTATGATGTTGTTTATATGCATCTTGAATGAGTAGATCCTATTATAAGTTCTGTTGCAAATTTGATCCATTTGCATTTTAACACATAAAATTTTAGTTGCAAATATTTTCAAGAATACAAGTCTTCTTCATTTTTAGATCACTACATCTCTTGTACTTGGTTATCTTGAATGGTATTCTTCACACCTTTTTATCTATTGTAACTGATATCTGGTTTCTCAAAGCACTGGTTTATTTAGATGCATAACAATTTGTCCTTTTCTTAGCATTATCAGTTATCCCATTGTTCCACACATACTTTGATTATTAAATTTCTTAAGTTACCAAGCATTCTTAGCCTACAACCCTAAGGAGTTTCTTGGAGTGAGAAGAAATTGGCACCATTGCTGGGGAGAGGAGATCGAAGCTTAGCTTCCCTAGGAGATGACATAGATCTGATCTTTGATGATAGACAAAGGTTGGATACTACATTGGTTGTAATCATCTATCTGGCGACTCCATGAAGGACGGATTCAGTGGAAACTCCACAACATTCAGATGTCAAAAGCGTTTTCTTCTCTTTTGGCTCAGAGGTTTGCACCTCTCAATTTTTCTTCAGTTCCTGGTTTCCCACATCCAGTACCTAATATGTCAGAATGGGGATATTTTTTTCCTATCTTCAAAGAGAGCAAAGAAGACAATCCTACAAAACACCTCCTCAAGTTTCATGAGTGCATGGATCTATTAAATCTATAGCATGAAGATGTTCATGTTTTCATTGTATCTTGATGCACATCAGTGGTATTTTTATTTACCTCCTTCCAATATTTCATCATTGAAGTATTTTCACAGCGCATTCATTGAGCACTGCAAAAGTTATTTTTCAGATGAGTTTGCATTTGATAATTGCCGTGATGAATATGAATTACATTGTAAGCTCGAAGATGTAAATATTGAAAGAGCTCCCCCTCATAATATGCCACAGCCCGTAAATGACCTTCAAGATGTGTTTTCCCATCAACATGAACTACAAATGGAATATAAAGGAGATGAATGTTCTCTAGATACACATAGAAATGATCAGCTTTCTATTGGTCAGATATCCATTGAAATAAGTAAAGCTAGCCCACAATTTTTAGATTTGCAGATCAAGAGAAGTGGTAGTAACTATGAAGAACAAGACTCTCATAAAACATCTAATCTCCAAGAAGGACAACATGAGGGTTATATTTCTCTTTATGTACCTTACATGTCAATGTCAGATGAGAATGATCAATATGATGGGGTAAAAGGTGATTTTTTTTCAAATCTATTTCAAGATCCTATTGCTGGTGATTCTATAATTAGATCTTCATCTCTATCATTAGAAATTGTTCTTGATGTTCCCATATTTGATAAATATGGTGATGAGGAAGGAGACTTTAAGTCTTGGGAAGGATTGTTGACTACTAAAATTTCATCTAGTCCTACTTTTTCACAAAGAGGTGATCAAAGATGTTGTCATAAAGATCAGATTGCCTCCTTTCAAAACTCTAAATATGTTGAACAGATTGACATATTAGTATAAGATAGTTTCATATCTGCAACAAATAATAAGGACAGCTTTAAGTTTTTTGATTTGCAGACACAGAGGAATTACAACACACATGAAGAAGAGGATGATGAGGGAAGCTTAGAGTTTCCATATTTGCAAGGAATGTCTAATCTTCAGCTAGAACATCATGAAGATTGCAACAGATACAACAAGAAAGATGATGCACTGAAAATTTCAGATCAGAAGTACACTTTATATGTTTCTCCAACAGATCTCGAGCAACCTGCATTCAATAATGATATTAGTAAAGACAACCTTCAACACCATTTCAAATTACAGCTGGATCAGCAATCCAAAAAGGTATTGCTTTGTGAATTTGATGACCCTTTTTCCAACTATTTGGAATCTTTGAACAGTATATGTGTTAAATTATTTTTATCACTTGGAAATTGGCTTGATCGTCTATTCAAACCTCTTTGTTGTTGGCTATCCCTTCCATTATTATTCAGGTCAAGATCAAGGATTTTAACAGTAAATCAGTTTATGATATGGATGCATTGGAAATTTGATCTTACCTGATAAATCTGCCTCTACTGGTTAGTGTAGGAGTAGGCAGAGGAATAAGCTCGCCATACGAGCAATGAGATCTTTTTCAGTTGTTGATTTCATGAATAAGCAGGAGGTTGCATGCAAGTTACAGGTTTTGTAGAGGAATAGTTGCAAAGGTCAGATGACTCCATGCCCAATGCCAAAGGCAGCCAGATGAATTCATGCCCAATGCCAAAGGCAGCCAGATAAATCCATGCCCAATGCCAAAGGCATCCAGATAACTCCATGCCCAATGCCAAAGGCAGCTAGATAACTCCATGCCCAATGCCAAAGGCAGCTAGATGACTCCATGCCCAATGGTAAAGGTGACTGGAACTACTTGGTTCTTGAAAAACTCACAGGGAAGTCTCCATCCCAGTTGGAGCCAGATGTTAGCGCTCAAAATGTACTGGTAAATTTTAGCGCTTTCATCCAATTTAAGCTAGATTTTCCATTTTTGACCAATGTCACGATCTCCAACTATTTCCAGACATTTTTGAGAAGTTCCCATTGATTTATTTTGCCCAAAGACTCCTATGACTCTTCCTTCTGATCTTCATTCCCAAAGCCCTATTGTTAGACCCTAAAACCCTAGTTTTATGCCTCTTAGTTTTGCAAATAAAAAATAAATATTGTTATTTTGCTATTTTAACCAAAATATGGTGTGTGCTTTAAAGTGTCCTAAATTTATTCAAACTCAAATCACAAGCCATATGTCAAGCTACATGCACAAACCAAACAATAAGTCGAGACAAGTTATAAAGCTAACTCCAAGTCTACATATGCCAAATCACTGAAACCATCCTACGTGCTAGCCATGCATAACTAACTCAATACACAGGCAATAAGTCAACATATAAAGCCATACATCAACCCTAGTGCACCAAGCAATGAGTCAAGCCAAATCTTGAGTCCAAATGTCAAGCGCATTCAACACATAAACCATACAATGCCCAACTCTCAAGCCCAAACATTAAGCGCAAGTGTCGAGTTCTACTCTCCCATTGAATGATCTATGCAACAGTCAAAACTGTGTACTGTGTGTTGTCACATGTGATGATTGCCCCTGAATATTCAACAAATCGACAACACTATTTTCATTAGGTTTTCTAGATGATAGAAGGCAGATTTCGTTCATGTCAAGGATAGCTCTATTTTTATAGTGTTTTGACAAGTTGAGAGCACAGAACCCATTATTCCAGGGACTAAATATTGGGGGGCGACACTTATTGCATGGATCACCCAGTGCCCCTGTAAACTATGTTGGCAACAATGTTGATGCGGGAGTGAGAATTCAAATTCCAGGAGCCGTCACGTCACAGTGTCTTGAAATTCTTATGCTTTATATTCAAGATCAAAGAAATCGACCACAAGATAATGGCATAGGATTTTCGAGGAAGCTTGTTCATGAGTATTTTTCTCCTGGAGCAACAAAGCACTGGTGCTTATCAAGCTAAAACTCTTCTCAAATGAACAGGAATGCGTAAGGCCTGTTTCCAATGGAAAATGGTCATCCATTATCAGTTATTCTTCAAAATCAGGCTGCCCAAGATCAAACCTAGGTGCCAACATTGTCCTAGCCTCATGCCCAAGGCCAAGTGGCAAATCAGCAAGCTGTAGTCAATCAACAGGTAGTTTATCAAACTAGACATTTGCAGTTTGGGTCACATCAATCCCCATTTCAAACTAACCAGTAGGCTTCTTTTCATTTGGGACAGCCTCAGGTAAACCAAGTGCACCAGCATGGTGGTAACCTTGGACCACATTTGGCAGGGATCCAACATCTTAGCCAAATTCAAGCAAGATTGTTACATCTTCCATGATATTTTCAGAGAATTCCAGTATACCATTTGCTTTAGTATATGGCTTTTGTAGTGGTAAGATAAAACTTTAAAAGATGGAATGGTCCAAATCCTTATGTTAAATAAGATAGATTACAATAGAAAATTGGTGTAAATGTGGCTTTACAGTCTTTTACAAGCCACACAGGTCCTATACTCTGTCTGGCAGCACATAATATGGTGGTTACTCCAAAGAAGCACAGAGTAGACAAGTATTGGTATCAGGGAGTATGGGTTGTATTGTTCATATGTGGGATTTGGAAGATGGAAGTGTGCTTTCATTAACTACAGAAGGATCCTGAGAATGGAAATCCAGATGCATTATTGTTAGCTTTGAAGTTCATGACAAAATCCTTTCAAAGATGAGAAATCTATGTAAAATGATATCACATGCATGCAATCCAAGTGACCTATTTACACCAGAGCATATGCTTCTTTTCTTCCTGCATTGAAGGAAACATCCGTTTGTTGTCCTCGAGTTCATTCTGTTTGACAAATTCTAGTAGATATGTTGTTTGCAGATCTGGCAGTGGCTCAAGAATGATAGGTTGTTGTAAATTTGCAGGGAGATAAATCAAAAGAACACTGAGTTTTTGGTGAAACAACCATTTTGAATATGAAAGGTTTCTTTTTGGCCAAAGACAAATCTTTCACCAACATAAAGGGAAAAATTATAACCAGTTAGATGGTGAAAAACAGAACTTTCACCAGCTAACTAGCAGATCGTAAGGTGAATTAGCTGGTGAAACTACATAATTTTTTTTTTGGAAAATTAAGCTGGAGCAAAGAGATTCTAGAGTATTTGAAAAGGTGTGGGAGCATCAAATGATTAACCACCAAATCAAGAAAAACTCAGCATCAAATATTCGTGGAGATTTTGGGACCAAATGTTAAATTGGTCAACTAAATTTTTATGTTATGGTTATTGAAAGATTCCAGCTACAGAAGACAGGTGTCTTTACCCTCCATGACACCACAGAATCCTAAAATTAATGAATAATAAATGTCAAATATCAACAAAATGACAGTTTGAGTCCTAGGAACTAGTCTTTTGATTATCAATTTGTATTTGGTTAGTTTTAGTTTCTATTTTTAGAATATCATATCCATTGTTTTAGGATCTGAAAACTATGATGTAAAGCTATAAAGCTACAGACTTAAGACAGACACAGGGTTCAATATTGAATACTTTGGCTATGTAATTTGACTCTGTTATGTTATATGAATCACAGACTTCTTTGGTTATTATATATCAGTCTTTTCATATACTCCACTACTCTGTTATTTAATTTTGTTTAGCTTAGTTATTCAGAACTGTTATCTTCTGGTATAGCTCATGAATATGAATTAGATGTTTCTTTACTGTTTTGTATGACCCTACATCTCTTGTACTTGGTTATCTTGAATGATATTCTTCACACCCTTTTATCTACTGTAACTGATATCTGGTTTCTCAAAGCACTGGTTTATTTAGATGCATAACAGGTTGTCCTTTTCTTAGCCTTATCAGTTATCCCATTGTTCCACACATACTTTGATTATTAAATTTCTTAAGTTACCAAGCATTCTTAGCCTACAACCCTAAGGAGTTTCTTGGAGTGATAACATGATCAACGGTTGTTATTGAATCTCCTTTTCTGTCATCCTATGCACGATATCATATCGTCGTGATATTTTGCCATGTAACTCTCCTCTAGATCAAAGGTTGTCATTGATTTCACCTTTCTGGATTTGGTAGTTTCGGTTTCAAACTTCTCTTTCCTCTATATGGGAATCTCCCAGAGTGTAAGATCTATTTCCATTTGGCTCCTTGAATCTACGATCAGGATCTCCTCCTTGAGTCCGACCTTCGGGAATCTTGATTCTCAAACTCCACAAGCTCCCTTTGCTAAGATCCTTCTTTGCATGTGACCTTGGAAAACTTCATCACATGACCAGTGAGTTCCTTCTAAAGCTCACGCACCTCCAATCCCTGAAATGTTGTGGGATCATCGATCACACGATCTTGACTATACACTGGATTGACGGTTCAAATCTTTCCTCCCCAAATCTATGGAGTAGATCTGCTTCCTCTGAGTCAACGATCGAGATATCTTTGGTATTACGAAATTCAGGATTTTGAAGTCTCAAAACCTTGCTACCTCTGTATGGAAATCTTCCAGAATGAAATATCTTTCGACACCTACCCTTTAAAATGTGTGACCAGGATCTCCTCCTCTAACCTGGCCTTCGGGACTTTCAAATCTCAAATTCTCGTAATTGTTGACTAGGTATCTTCCAGAGTGGAAGATTTGTTGACACGTATCCTCCCCAATAAAAATTTGTGCTCCCACTTCGGGACTTTGGCTTCCCCAACCAGATTGATGGTCCTTCATCTCCGTCTTCAATCAACAATCAAGATCTTCTACAAGTCTTCGGACCTTTCCCCCTCCACTTTGTTCCGGAGTCTTAGATCTAGCGACACATGTCCTCCTTCACATCGATGGCACTCATCGCTTCTGGGACTTCGGCCTTTGACGTTCTCAAATCTAAAAAAATAAAAATCTATAAAGCGAATCTTTCCAGAGTTCACGATCTGGTGACATCTATCCATCCCAGATCAATGGCTATCGTCTGCTTCGGCAATTCGGGCTTCGATGATTTCAAACCCTTCTCCTTCACGTCCTCCCAGAGTGACTTCACATAGAGTTCATGATCTTTCGCCACGTGCCATCCTGGATATAACGATCCAAATTTTCTTCGGCTCTTCAAGCTTCAATGATCTCAATTCTCAACTGAACCCTTACTACAAGTTACCTGGAGCTTGCGATCTGTCGACAAGTGTTGCTCTACAGATCGATGGCTCTTGACTCTTAGGGCTTCAAGTGTTTCAACCTTCTGTGTGATCATTCCTGCCAGAGTGTCTTGACTTGAAACACACGATCTCTTTATGCATGTCTCCCCTTTTATCTGATGACCTCTATCCCTTCGGGTCTTCAGAGTTTGGGAGTTTCAAATCCTATGCACTCAATTCTCCCAGAGTACTTTCACCCGAAAACTCAGATCTTACACCACTTGTTTCCTTTGATGATGGATGGTCCCTACTTTCTTCGAGACTTTGGTGATATTGAAAAGTCCAACCTCTTGTGTGTACACAACATTAAGGCTCATAAACTTCTGTCTGGATCCAACGGTTGTTGGCCCTCTGTGCTCAGATCCAAATCGATGGGATCTATTCTATTCTCCTGCACTATCCTTGTTCACTAGGCACTAAGCCAACATACCAGGATTCTACTTATAACTAATCGGATGGTTTTTGTTTCTCCTCCTCTTGAGCTTCCACCTTCTCTCAACATTGAATATTTTTTCAATGTTCAAATCTTTTCGGCCTTTCAACTTTCTCTCGTGAACCCGACTCTTGGGTCTCGCTTCTCTCTTGCAACGTTATCTCTTCTAAGATTTTTGGACTTGGAACAAGTCCTTCTCCTATGCACTCTACACATTACCCATTATGAGCTTGTTCTCCTCTAATACTTTGATATCCCATGCACTCTTTGTGTTTCTGGGATTTTTTCAAACTCAGATCCAAAGGATTTCTTTGAAAGAAATTCTTCTCACCCTCCTGGCATTCTCCTTGCTTGATGCACACCTTGCAGAGCTCTTCCTTACCAAGTGTTCAGTAAATTTGTCTCTCTATGCCTTCTCTATACATATTCCTCATCTAAGGTATTTTGTAACCTTTATTTTCCTCCTTGATTCCTTATCACTCTGGTGCACCCTCCTAGCATGTTCTTTCTCCGCAAAGTTCAAATGCGCATCCCTTGCGCTAGATACAGAACTCCCAATGTTCTGTTGTGCAATCCTTACACAGCCTAAAGAAAACAAAATGATACTTCAAACTCAAACAAAGATAAAGAAATTTATCTACTGAATGCAGATGAAACCTATCATACATCTACAACACATTAACACACAAATAACATTCACATAATAAAGATAATTCATAAACACGTCATGTGCAGGAAAAACTATTTTTCTTCATATTAAGATGAATTTTTGTTTACAAATGTGTACATAGAATGGACTATGGCAAAGTCTCAATTCTTTCTCCTATTATAACCCTATCCTAAGGTATTCTTCTTCTAAGACCTCTCTACCCCAGAGATCTCTCTCTCAAGTCTCCTAACTCTCCTCCTATGAAATCCGATACAAGATCTCTTTACAAAAGAGGGACTCTATGAGATTGTCCTCTCTCACCTAACCTCCTCTATTACATTAACTAATAGTTATTGATAGATAATATTCAACACTCCATATATGCAACCTCTTACAGTCCTTCACGACTTGGTAAACAAGTTACATTTTTAAAATGTTGTTTAAAAAATATCTCAAGAACTCGATTTAATTCGGAGTTAATTTCTAACTTGAAATTATGTCACACTGATATGTCGTGTCCCTACCTCCATGCTTTCGTATTTGAATTTGACGACAATGCTCATGCATCACATTGAAATACTACTATAGTGAAAAAACCAAGCGAATTGAGACAAGGGAAAGCAAGAGGAAAACATGGGATAAAACTTTTGTTAGAGTGAGTCAATTTCAGGTAAGGATTGGGAATTGCACACGAGTGGCTAAAACAAAAATTCAAAAAAGGTGTTTCATTTGTGGAAGAAATATAATACATTTTCAAGATTCAAAGCGCAAAATATGGAAGTGTTGAACCCAATAAATACCTCTTTTGTCACTACTTTTTGATATTTTCCTATCTACTTTAGTCCTAGTTACCTTCTATTTCCACAATCCATTATACCATTGCTACCATTTTTTTGCATACAATAATGATTTGAGGTTACAAAGGATTAAACCATATAAAAGTCCATTTTTTTTATAAGTTCATTGATTCCTTTTGTAAAAGTATTCTAAAAATGATAAGCTACAGAAATAGGGATATTCTATAGCCATTACCTAATTATGTATCTGAATTACAAGTTCATATAGGTACAGGTATGGAGCAGTGAATATATGAGTAGGATGAGATAGGAGATCAGGTTCTTCAACTTTTACATCTATTCGATCTCCTCCAACGAATTCCAGGTAAACGGTGGAGTAAATTCAAAGGCATGGTAAACACCAAGAGGTAAAGTATAATAGGGTCTAAATTTAGCTGTAAATGAGTTGAATGAAATCGCCAGATATGATATCGATAAGTAGTTTGATAAATTCATGCATGGAACCATGAATTTATCAAACGTGGAAGTAGCATTCTCATTCCTCCTTTATAGAAATCTGATATATATAATGCTCTATTAAAAAGTAGCATAATGAGATCCAACAACTCTTTCTTTCGAATTGTATAAAGACCCAGTGCCTCTATGTAGAGGAAACTCTTGATTTTGGTATGAGATACATTCTAAGACTTAATACAATGTGTTGTTCCTAATTCAATTATTCATTTTCTGCGTATTTTTTGAATGAATTCATATTTTTAATTTAAGTTTTAAAGTCCTTACTTCAGAAACTTAGTTCAGCAGTGTGGAACCAAGCCATGAGGCCCCCCTGTGTTAGGCTGAATTGCTTCTTTATTTCTGCAGTATCTAATTGAAGTTCATCTTAAGTTTGATGTTGCATAATTTTCATTCATATAGTGTGAAGATAAAATTTTGATTTCTCTTCTAATTCATTAGTTAATTATTTCATTTACAAGCTTCATCGGTAGAAATCTGAAACAAGAAAGCCTCTATATTGATTCATGATTTACTAAATGAGCAGAATCAGATCTGTGTCATTTTATTGAATTGCACTAACTAGTTAAGTTTTAGAATTGTGATATGTTTCTCATAAGTTAAGATTTGGTTTATTATATTAGAAAGTAAGTGATTTTCAACAAAATAAAAAAAGAAAAATATATTCCTACATATACATTGCATACACTTCATAACTTTTACATTCCTAGGTCGATGATTTAATGTAACCAAATTATCAATCAATAGAATTGACCGACAGGAAGTTAGTTAGGATTTTGGGACATTTTGTCCACATTGTAACCATTTTGTAACGAGCTTATACCTAAGGGAATACTATAAATAAGTAATGGGTTTTTGGAGTAGAGGTAGATTTTTGTTATTTGATGGTTTGGGTGTTGGAGAATCAAGTAATGTTTTGTTTAGTTGTCAAGCATGAATTGATTTGAAGATCAATTGAAAGGTATGCATGCATTGCAACATAAAACGACTTGGGAAGGTTTGGGTATTTATTGAAGAACATTTTATGAATCCAATGCGCATGAATGTAATGAAGACTATGAATGAATAAATAAGATTCCAACTATTGTGGATGTAGCCTAGTTTGGGGTGAACCACGTTATTCCTTGTGCTGTGATGTGTTTTAATGTGTTTGTTTGTTCTATTTATGGAACACATATAATGAATGGTGAACATGCATGTGTTAGATATATCTAATGATTCTGTGCATATGAATATATAAATGAATATATCATAGATTAGTATGTTGTTATGGTTTCATGCATAATATTAGTGCATGAATTTTAATTTAGGATGAATGCTAGAATGGTTCACATTTCCCTCAGGTCTGGGGAAGCCTGGTTCCTGCAGTCCCCATAGGTACCTCATGTGAGACTTCACCTTCTTGCAGGTGATGCCGAAAGGGTCGGTATCTTGGGATTGTTTGGTGGATTAGTGTTTAACCCTGGGTCTGTCCAACGCACACAACCAAATGGATTTGTTTTTGAGACCCAGACCTGTGAATGAGGGGAATGTGGAGACCAACTAAGGAGGAAATCTAACAATCATTAGATTCAAGGGAGATCGAGTTTGCAGTAGATCAGAATTGGAACCTGTGGATTAGTGAAAAAGAATAGCTACAAATGTATGTTTTTATACATTTACATGAAATTTTATTTGTTAATTTCCTGAACGTATTGGCAGAGTGGATATAAATATTTGTTGAGAAAAATAGAATATATCGCACTATTTCCCTGAAAAACTGGACTCCCGAGTTGATCTGGGAGCTCAATGCTATAAATAATTGGGTAACACACATAGTAGATTACTATTTTAGTAGTATATTGGGAGGCTACATTACTGAGTTTTCTATAGATTGCACTCTCATATAGTATTGTTGAGAAGGAATTATTTAGGGGACAATGTGGAAGATACTTGAAGTCAATGCCCACTTGGATTAAGTTGTTGTGCAATAAAAGGATGTATGAAAATGGAATCTGATTGCTAAGCTCCTTCATGCATAGGGAGAACTGGGGGATGACCAAGGAATGGTGTGATTGTTGTAAGGAAGAATGAAAGAGGGACGGATTATTTGATGATGCTGAGAGATGAAGAAGGTGTGACATGTTAGCACTATGTAAATTTTATCCAGATGATAAGACAAATGATATAGGTAACTATTTCAACTAGCTTTAGAGCTGAGGCACTAGCCTGGTCAACTCAGAGAGGGCTCTCTCATGTCACTTGATATTTCTTTGGAAATCAGTGGCTAGATTTGGTTTGTTTGGGGGTTTTTAATAAATTTGTTGGCAATGAAGGGGAGGAACACTCAGGGCTATGGAGTCAAAATTCTGAAAGTGAATGAAAACAATGATCAGCTGATAGAACTCTCCAGAGGATAAAGGTTAAATGAGGTGATGAATATGAATTATATTTGAATTTAAGTAGAGTGTAGGAAGATAGATAAAACAAATGACTGCATCAGAGCATTACTGAAATGAATTCTGAATTCATTAAGAAGAAAATTACACAGTTTAAATTTCTTAAGCCAACAACATCACAAGATGAATTCTGGGACTTTAACTCTCCAATTTAAATAGAAGAAAATGTAAACATAATAAAAGATTACAGGAAATGCATACAATGAAGGAAGACAAAACTCATATCACCACCATTAGAATCTTTTCATAGAGACTTCAAAAGCTTCTGCATATATGTTCAATTCAATTTCAGAAAGTTACAATAGAGTTCAAAGCAACCAAAAAGGTGCCCTTGCACTTCTGCCAACCTTAATTCATTCAAATGTCCCAGTATTTATACAATTCTATTACAATGGCTGAAACTGAAACGTTTCAGCTTCTAAAACTGATTCTAATAATTTCAACTCAGAGTTTTGGTATATGAACCAGTTTACAATGATTAAACAAGAGGGTGTTTAAAAACTAGGGACAAATTTCTCTGACTGCTAAGCTTCCTTTATGCCATTTGTCTTTCCCTGATCTTTTGTCGATCTTGTTGGTTTGGTGACACCTGGAGATTATTTACTGGTTTCGGGAAAACTGCATTTTGTCTTGCCCAACCGCATGATTTCCTTCCACTATGAGTCAGAAGGAATCTCATAATCCATTGTCTCCTTTATCAAAATCTCTAGGTCAATGCACGTAGCATAGGACATAGTCAGCAGCCCAATCTTCACTGTTTTAAACTTATTCAAAATCTCAAAGTCCGCGGCCAATTACTCTACCAAACTTGGGCCTTTCAGACTTTCCTCCATAGCTTCAAATTTGGAATGATTAATCCTACACTAAATGAGGAGAGAATTGTAGTCTTCTTGATTGTATAATTTACCTTTGCCATCCCAAAATGGTGGGAGGCCCTTGATAAAAAATTGGTCAAATGTATCCTTAAACTCCTGTATACTCTACTCCATTTGCATAGTTTTTTTTTTAACTGATCTGAGCAAGTTGTTCATGGTGATTATCCTCTTGGCTCAGATGATCAACATAGTTATGTCCTTTACACCAATAGTCTAAAGATCAGCAGTGGGCACATAATTCAAAAAATCAATAGCGTTCTGGGCCCATTCTGAGGGTTTCTTGGCTAATGTTTTATTAACATTAATACACCTGCTTCGGGCCATGGTAGCCACACTGTCTTTGTCATCTATAAAATCTAGATAAACCCTGAACTTAGTAGCCTCTACAACAACAACATCCAAGATCACATGTTTAGCTCCTTGTAATAGTGTTTTACCTTTTAAACTTATTTTCGGCTTGTTTACTCTCTCTTGCAAATCTTGATTCTCTCTTTGGAGTGGAGCCATCTTTTCATCTTTTATTTTCATCTCTTGTTTCAACTTTTCTAAGACCTCCTTAAGGATTTTGATTTACCATGTCTGTAAACTTACTTGGGACATAGCTTGAACTAATCCATCATTGCTTGATACAGCTTATGTATTTGAAGGTATAATAACAACCATATTTGATGTTGCTACCTATCCCTGTAACCAATTTTATTTTTCTTTTTCTAGCTGCAACACTTTAGCCTTGTAGTTTAGTGGTTCTTGTCTAAATGTTTCCTTCTCTTTCTCTAGAGTAGTTAGCTCTGCTGTCTGTGGATGTTCTGTGGAGGACATCTTCAGCTTATTCTTTAGGCTTTGGATCATCTTCTCTTTCTCATCTAAAGAAGCCTTTATCCCTTGAGGGCCCTCAGATTCCAATATTTTGACATGTGCTTTCTAGTCTTTGCTATATGCTTTCTCCTACTTCAATTGACCATCCAATTTGAGTGCATGTGTTGTCAATATCGAAACCCTCAGACCTAAAATCAAGTAGTTTGAATATAGAATGTCACTGACATTCATGTGGAAATTTACTTTGTCTGGGGCACCAATATTGATATGTTAAATGTCTTTATTTCCACATATGTAAATGAAAATAAGGAAGCCTTATGTTGGGATATCTTCTCTACCTCAAGCAATAATTCTCTTATTTCACTATTGTCCATACTTCTCTTCACAACATCCTGATTCATTAAGTCTTCTTTGGATTGGTAAACTGCCCCAGGTGTCTTGCCAAATATATGTTTCTTGTTGCTCAAAACCTTGGAGCTGCTTTCACTCTATGGTATGCTTCATCTACCAGCCTCTTAGTTATTGGTTACACTTTCCACCATCTCCATGCTCGTTTTCTCTTTAGGTTCTTCTTCTTCCAGATCTACTATCTAAGATGATGGTGTGATTTTTGTTTTCTTGAGAAAATTTTGTTGACTATTGGTACCCAGTGCCTTTGAACTGCTCCTCTTGTTATAAACACTCATCTTTGGAGCTTTGACAATCAACCTTGGGGAAGTTTTATGTGTCTGGGTATGGTGAGGGGCTGACCCTATCTATTATGTGTGATCATTTTGCAAAGTGACTTCCATGTCTGCACATGTTTCCAAATTTGCTATTTTATCAAATCCTTCAACTTGCTCATGTTCGAATGGGGCTTTGTCTGCTCATCAGTCTTCTCTTAGATATGATCTGGTGTGGGTCATATCTCCTCCCTTGTAACCGTGTAAACCCAAATTCACTGAGTTTGTCTTGAATCTGAGGTAAACAAGACCTTGTCTTTACCATAAAGGGCCCTACCATAAAAGGGAATTTTAAGTTAGATGCCTTGTGCATTTTCAGAAAATTGTTTGTCTCTGAAATGATCCTTTGTCTGATGAACTCTAAGGAAAAGACTTTGGGAGTCAAAAAGACTGGTAAAAGTTAAGGTCCTTCTTGATAACTGTATACCCAAATTATAGTAGATTGTAAAGACAACATCCAATCTCCCACCCTTCTTTCTATATTAGGTTGTAAGGAGATTTTCATTTCTTCCAAAACCCTTGGCAGGTCTATGCTGAAAATGAGACTATAAACCCTAGACATAATCTTGTTTATGAAAATAAGCATGGTGATTCTTTTGCATTCAGTCGAGATGAATGTTGCTTCAGGGAATTCGGTCTTATTTGATTCCAAGAGCATTCTCAGCAAGTGTGTGTAGTACATGAAGTGTCTCAATGAATTGAAATTTACCAGCTGTTGGTGCATATTATTAGGGATGAACTTGTCAAAACTTATACAAACTGACTGACTAGAATCTGACATGAAAAATGTCAACAGGAAACCCAATATGACTTCTACTACAATTTTTTCGTTATGCAACCCTAAAATTTGACTAAGTAGGGAACAAGCCCACTGGACTTCAATAACCATGATGCTTACACAAATAGGTAATGAAAGACTTTTAGAATGGTGTTCAGGTTTAAAAATGGTTTGCAGAAATAAGGTTTTTACTCCGGGGCGACACTCTCGGTAGATGATGATCATTTTCTCTTCCTCGAAGGGATCTGATACAGTGGGGGAAGACTCTGGTATACTGAGGGTGTGTCGAATTGATGGAATATCTATCTCGCATAAGACCTATGACCCTAACTTATTCAAAATGACCTTTTCTTCCTACAAATACTATTCTACACACTAGCTTATGAACTTTGGGAAAGGGAAAACAACTTCTATGGCATAAGGGGTAATGGAAGCCTGGGCCGCTTCAAGGAAGGGTATCCATTTTCCAAAATTTTCTAGCAAATTGGATCTGGACACAGAAATGAGTGAAACTGTAATTTCTCTGTCAAAAGCATCGGAATCCCTGTTAATTAGGGCTTCTTCTTTAGAGGCGGAGTCTTTCTCTTTCACAAATAAAATGACAGGATTGGTGGCCATAATGAAAAATACCTATAGCTCAGCAGAGAATGTGCGAAACTGGTTCACTATTGAGGTTTGATTTCGAATGGGGGGTTTGCACCACTTTTCAAATGTTCGCGTGCTTTGAAATATTAAAGAATAATGACCAAGACCCTCCTTTTATATGCATTTTTTGATATTGGGGAATGGAGAAAATGGTTTTGAGTAGACCACTTTTCACCCCGATGTGCCTCTGAGGGTGCCACGCATCCATGGAATGAAACCATGGTATTTTTCCTGGCTCACCTTCGATAAATTATCCTCTGTGTGACTTCAATTCCCTACATGTGTCTTGGTCGTTGATCTGGGCCACTCCAAGATCTACGGTTTGTCGGGTTTCATCAACTTTTGATATTGGGGGTTGGAAAAAATGGTTTTGGGTAGACCGCTTTTCACCCCGATGTGCCTTTGAGGGCACCACGCATCCATGGAATGAAACCATGGTATATTCCCAGGCCCACTCTAACATAATTAAACCCCGCGCTATTCTTTTGCCCGATATGGGTCCTAGTCATTGATCTGGGTCGCTCCAAGATCTACGGTCCACCGAGTCTCATTAACTTTCGAGATCGAAGGTTGGAAAAAATGGTTTTGGGTAGACTTCTTTTCACCCCAATGTGCCTCTGTGGGTGCTACGCATCCAAGGAATGAAACCATGGTATATTCCTCAGCCCGCTCTCACATAATTAAACCTCGTGTTATTTTTTCGCCCGATATGGGTCTTGGTCGTTGATTTGGGCCACTCCATGATCTGCGGTCCGTCGGGTCCCATCTTTCACACCTCTTCTATATTTATCCATATGCCGCCATATATTACCTTATCCTCCAAACTATCGTGCTTCCATAGCGATGTAGCTCCTCGCTAAATTTTTTAGACTTGGATCCTATCTGAAAATTGTTATGGTGATAACATTATCTCCAATTGGGGATGCTATTCTCTCTGCGAGGTAGCAAAGGACTATAGACTAAGTGCCTACCCATTGGCTTGTGGTTTATTCGTGCAATCTCAATATGCTGGTCTTTATTCAAAAAATAAAAATTGACCCAGCATAGCTCAAGGCCTTCACCTCGGGCTTCAACTATGCTTATTTTATTCCAACTTCTTCATGAGAAAATAAAAACAAAAAATGATTATGTACAATGAATGGAAGGGGTGATGATGTTTAAACAATATAATGTTTAAGGAACCTTCCATTCACGGGCCTTCCTCCAGCGAGCTATCTATTAATCTCCTGTAACAAGTAGGCATTGTGGCCACAATATGCTTCAATTTTTAATGGACATAGCCACAGGTGATCAAATTTCCCATGTTTTCCCTTATGTTCATTTCTGGCCATTTCTGGCATCCCATTTCAGTACCCAGTATCCTAGTTTGAATTCATCCACCTTGGTATGTCTGTCGAAATCCTCTTTGATATTTTCTTGGCACATCTAAGCATTATGGAAAGACTTTTCTCTGGATGTTGTACACTGATGAGTTCATCCACCCTTCTTCGTGTGGTGTCTATCTCTTCATCTTGCTCCTGCAACAGTCTCATTACCGACAACCTCAATGTAGTAGGAAAAATTGTTTCAGTGCCATAAACAATTTGGAAAGGAGATGTTTCTATGGACCTCTTAGGGGATATTCTGTCAGCCCACAATGCATGGATGAGCTTTTTTTGTCATGCCTTTTTATTCTCTTGCAACAATATTTTGATGATTTTGACTAAGCTTTTATTCGAAGACTCAGCCAATCCATTCCCTTGAGGGTAGTATGATGTAGAATGACCAAGGGTGATATTGTAATCACTGCATAATTTTTCTATTTTCTTGGATTTGAAAGTTGTTTCATTTTCTGTTATAATCTTGATTGGGCATCCAAATTTGGATAGAATATTGTCATCTACGAATCGAATGATGACATCATATTTCACCTGCCTAGTGGGAACTGCCTCAATCCACTTAGTGAAATAATCTGTTGCTGTCAGGATCCATTTATGTTGAGTTGAGGATTGTGGCTGTATTTCCACTATAAAATCAAGGCCCCACTGTCTAAAAGGAGCTTCCACTGAAATGGGTTTTAAAGGTAGAGACTGCAATTTCCATTTCCCATCAAATATTTGACATTCATGGAACTTTGAAACCTCTTTATAAACATTGGGTGAAATGCTAGACCAATAAAATCGATCCCTCATAATTTTATGCACAGTTGTCTTCCAATAATGATGACCTTCATAGTCACCTTTATGGAGCTCTCTAATGGTTTTCTTTTCTTCTTCTTCTATCAAACAACTCAATAAAATCCCTCCTGGATATTTCCAATATAGAAATTCATTAACTATACAAATTTTTTCTACCCTCAATTTTAAGAATCTGGCTTTTGTTTTACTGAATTCCGAGGGAGGCTGCAAATTTTTCAACACAAAGATGATATCTACATACCATGTAGAATCAAGAAATTTCTGGGATATTTGTGGACTTTCCTTTTCCTCTTTTGTTGTACTGTCTGATAGATCTACAATGAAGTTTATTCCCAATAGTTTGCAATTGGTCTGTGCCATCAACTTTGCAAGCCCTTGTTCTTTCATCAACTTGGTGGGTTTGATCTCAAGGTCATATTCTAACAAAAGTGTTATCCACATTCCCCTCTTTCCTTCAAGATCAGTTTGGGTTAGGATTTCTTTCACTGAGTTGTTGGGTACATAAGAGGTAGTATGAGAATGTACAATGTAAACTATAAACTCTTTCAAGGCCTTGACTAAAGCATATTCTTTCTTCTCCATGATGTCATATTTCAGAGGATAATCTCGCAACGTCTTGCTACAATATGCTATGGGCTTCTCAAAATTTTAGTCATCTTTCTGGAGTAAAACACCAGCAATTGTGTGTTCTGAGGCGAAGGATAACAACACGAAATCCTTTTTAAAATTAGGACTGGCCAGTACTAGTTCCCTGGTAATTGCCACCCTGATGTCTTCAAAGGACTTTCTTGCTTCAGGAATCCACTTTATTTAATTTCCCTTTTCGAGCATGTTGGTGATGTGTTTATGATTTTAGCCAAATTTGGGATAAACCTTTTGAGAAAATTTACTTTCCCCAGGAAAGATTGAACCTCTTTTTTACTTCTGGGTATGTTGATTTTCAAGATTCCCTCTACTCTATTGGTATCTACCTTTATCCATTCTTTTGAAATAACATGACCCAACAACTTTCCTTCTTCCATGGAAAAATTTGACTTCTTAGGATTCAATGATATACCAAACTTCCTGCATTTTTCAAATGCCCTTCTTAGATTCTTGAGGTGTTCTTCATCTGAGGTAGAATACACAGTGATATCATCAAGGTAGATAAGAATGAATTGTTCTTTTTCATCAGAAAAATCTATATCCATAGCTCTTTGAAATGTTGCCCCTGCATTCATAAGCCCAAAAGGCATCTTGGCATACATAAATGTACCCCATGGTGTGGTAATAGTCATCTTTTCATGATTGTCAGGGTGCACCATAATCTGATTGTATCTTGAGAAGCCATCTAACATTAACACCTTCTGAGAACCCACCAACTTCTGTAAAATATGATCCATCTTGGGTAATGGGTAATGATATTTTAGAGATACTTTGTTCAGATTCCTGAAATCCACACACAACTGGATTTCTCCACTATTGTTTCTGACTAGCACTAGATTTTCCACCCATTTGGAAAATTTCAAGGACACTATGATTTTGGCTTGAAATAGCTTCTTTACTTCTTTCTCAATCAGGGGTAGCAGCAAAGTATTTATCCTTCACAATTTCTATTTGAACGGCTTGTGATCTTCTTTGATTGGGATAACATGCTAAATTATACTTGTTTCATGGACTTTCAAATCATCATAGCTCCAGGCAAAAATATCAAGTAATTATTTCATCAATTTTACATACCTCTCCTTGTCTTCAGGGATAAGCTTTATGGACAGCTTAGTGATCTTCAGATCTTCTGAGGTCCCAATATTGCAATCTTCTACATCCCCTTCAATTGTTGTAATCTTTGGAATTCTGGCCACATCATTATTATAAAAGAGTTTCTCCATTGGGAACAGACCTTTAGGAATGATGTTTCTCTTTAGTTGAATGATATCTCTGCCTGCAATATAATTGTCAAAATTCCCCTCCTTCATGAAAGTAGTTGCGTCCACCTCATCGTCACAGTATTCATCATCAATATTCAAATTCTCAAATTCATTATCCATCTCGAGGAAACTTTCTATCTGTTTGTCATCCTCGAAAACTTACCAGTGCCTCATATTATCTGGCACTGTTGGCCAATACTTGACCTCAACCTTGTATCTTTTTTCAGGGAAAATTAGAACTTTGAAAACTGTTGTTGAAGTAGCCAAGGCATCAACAACCTAATTTTGTTCTCTTGGAATTGTTGAAAGATTGCATTCTGGAAATTTCTCAAGGAGTTATAGTACCAGATTCCTATAATCCCTAAATCTGGGATGTTTTTCTTGGTAGATTCCTTTGAGTTGATTTATAATTAGCTCAGAGTATCCATGTACAAAGATTCTTTTGGCACCCAATTCTTCCAAAACTTTCAACCCCAATATTAATGATTCATATTCTTCCATGTTATTTGTGCACTCAAAAACAAGTTTATAAGAACACAATTTCGAATCTCCTTTGGGGTGATTGATCCAAACGGCAGCTCCCGCTCCTTCTCTGTAGGAAGCCCCATCAAAACTCATCTTCCATATCTAATTTTATGCTTCAACCTGTTTCTCTAAAAACTCCTCTATCCTTTGGTCAGGCTTGTCTTTGTCAACCATGATGATTGTTGTTTCCTCATCTTCGGAGCACAGGTCATTGAAAATAATAGAAGACCCCAATTTAGTTTATACTGAATAGATAGGATGATTGCTAGGATGTGATTTGTTGTTGACCATGTATTTAAAAAAAACCTCTCTGTACAATCTTTTGTCTTGACCAAAGAAAGGAATAGTGGCATATGGCATGTCCATCTAGAGGGTTCCTTTTAATTTTGTAGCCCATGACCTGGACAACAACATACCAAATTTTAGAGGGATATCAATGACCACTACATCCATCACCCTATTCTTTGCGAGGATTTGTGACAAAGAAACCACCAAATCTTTGATCAGGCCAAGGCATTTCACCTTTCTTGAGTCAAAAGAGAACATAGCTTTATAAGGTCTTGTGACATCGAGACCCAATTGGTCCATGACCACTTTGGGCATCAGGTTGTGAGATGCTCCCAAATCCAACATGGAATAGTGCAGAGTCATTTTGTGGATTTTTAAACTGACATAAAAAGGAGGCACTTCTTCATTTTCATGGATTTATTCTACTCTTGGTCCAAATAAGATGGTTGGGTGATCATCTTGTACATTCAGGGTATCATAGGTTTTCCCCATATTAAGCATCTTGATGATTTGATTTGTGTACTTGCTATTCTTCATTAATTCATTAAATGGTACAGAAATTTTGATCTTCACCATCTCACTTTCAAAACTAAAAGAGGATGAATTATTATCTACCTCTTTGGCGACCGTTTATTTCCTTGCTTCCAATAATTTCTTCCGAGGTTCTTCTTTCTGCTTCCCTTTTTCTATAGTACCCTTTACAACAGATTCTTTTGTAGCAGAATCCTTTTTGGGCTGACTTGCAGAAGGTATGTTACTCTAAGATTCTTTGGTGGAATTTCCCTTTGGAGGATTTGGAGGTACCCTTTGATTTCAAAGGTTATATTGTCTTTGGAATTGCATGATGGCATTTTGCAATCCTATCTCGTAATATTCCCTTTCTACTAATACCCTTTCCTCCTCATCTTGCAAAAAGATCTCACTTGCATCCATGAACTGGTCGTGTTCTTCTTTGGTCAAAAATACCTTTGTTTCTTTATCATCAAAATAATTCATTTTGTCTTCAAAATATCCATCATAATCCTCATTCACATAATTATTTTTGAAAGAAGGCATGATTTGTTGTTCCCCCTGATTTCTTTGATTTGCCTGATTTGCCTGATCTTGTTGATTCACTTGGTTTAGTTGGTTCCCCTGATTCCTTTTCTCTCTTTTCCTAATCTATGGGATTGATGGTCTCCTTGGATTTTTGGGTGGACCATCAACCTATTCTCTAGGGTTATCCCTATTACCCAGATCCATTCTTTCCATCATCCTTTCCATGTTTCTCATCATTGCCTCAAACCTTTCCTCTTATGTTTGTGATGTTGAAGGTTTTGCTTTATCTTGAGTTATGTTTGTGTCCCTACCAGAGTTAGTTCTCATCTTCCCTGAAGCCATCAAGTTCAGTTCAACCTCTATTGCATCGGTCGTCATATCATCCAATGTGGTAGATATTCATTCTCTTAATAATAAATAAAAGTCACTTTCATAAGAATTAGCATATCTGAGCTGAGCAGCTTTAGGTGGGGGGTTTACATCAGCAGGAATCACATTATAGACCTTCATGAATCTGGTTAAAAACTCATGCACTATTTCTTCAGGTGATCTCTTCATGTTGTTGTACTAGGTCAACAATTGAAGGGGATTTTTCTTATCCCCTCATTTTGGAAGGAAGCGTGTCTCAAAGGATTCAAAATTTGTGATACTAGCTGGTGGAAGGGCTTTGAGACACTTCCTCACTTCTCCTGTAAGAATTTGTGTAAACAACCTCATCTTCACATCTTCAAAGTCCACCTCTTCCAAGTCTATGAAATCATTAAACCAGTCTAGATGCTTTTGAGCTAATATGTTACCCTCAACATCATATAGTTTGATCCTTAGGTTGTAATCTTGAGGAAAATCATGTAGTTGAGGAGTCAATATGAGGGGAGAAAATCTGACTGCCATAGCTATTGTGAGGGGTCGAGGTGGTTGTTGGTTCTTAGAAGGGATCACTAAAGGCCTGGTAGATGTGGCTAGAATCAAATATTGGAATTTATTTTCATCAAAGATAGTCTCGCTTAAACAAGATTCAGACTTAGTTCTGAATAGGGCTTGCTCAAAATTCACATCAAACTCGAGGTCTTCAATGATATTCACTCTATCCTTGGGCAAGGACAGATATCAGTCTGGATGCAACACTAGGGTTACTGAATTTTCTTTTCTTTTATGTACAATCTTTTCAGGGTCAGACATAGGGCTTACAACTTCTAGGCCCGGGTTGTTCTTGATGTGGATTTTCTTAAGAGCCAGGATTTCTATCTGACATGGCGTGGTGCAGATGGTCTTTGAATAATGGAGTCGCCAGGGTAAAAATAATCTCAGCCAATAAGGTATTTGATCCATTGTCACCCTCAGGGATCAAACTAAAGCTTTAAGTCATTTTTCCCAGGGATGATTTTTCAATTTCGTCCCTGGAAATGGCGCCAGAATGTTAGCACTCTGTAAATTTTGTTTGGCTGATAAGACAAATGACAGAGGTAAATAATTTCAACATTTAAACTTCTAAAAAATTTCAACTTCTAAATGACAGAGTCTATAATACAATTCGATTACAATGGATGAAACAAAAATGTTTCAACTTCTAAAAATAATTCTAATAATTTTAACTGACATTTTTGGTATATGAACCAATTGTTGGCACAGGAGCAGACCCAGGGTTCAATGCTACAACAATTCACCAAAATAAACCTAACTACCGACCCTTTCAACAACACCTGCGAAGCAGATGAAGGCTCACCCGAGGTAGAGGCAGGGGTAGTTGCAAGACTCATGTGTCTGCAACCTTAGCTGAGACACAGATCTATGATTATACATCTTACTAGAGCACTTAGCACCGTTATTCCTCAATATACATTCAACAACCACTTCACTTATGAGGCAGATCTTCGCAGCATTCACACTAATCTATAGTATTCAAGCACTTAGCAACAGTAAGCTATATCAAATCCAGTAGATCATCACTAATCATCTTCATACACATCAGATCTAACATTCATCCACATCTAGGAGCACAAAGCATAAGAAGATCTTCCTACAAATATCAAAGCACTTAGTAGAAGAAGAAGTAAACACATTGAATCAAAGAACAAAGCATCACACACAGATTTACATGGTTCACCCCCACCCTAGGGCTATGTCCACCAACTGTTCTTCTTTATTATCTCGGTCAAACAGTTACAACACAAATTCTCAACAATCCTTACTCTACATAGAACAAAAGATCTGCACAGCTCGTTAGATTTTTCTTCCTTGCACTTTAGCACAAAGCTTTTCACAACCTCCTACAACAACTTGCACTTAGCTCTGCAAGTCTCTTACAATCATGCACAGGGCATTTACAATGTACATCTGATCACATAGATCTAATTACTAGAACTAAGCCATAGAATCTCTTCTACCTTTGCTAGACATCTATTTATACATACAAAAGTGGGCCTAAGTATGGGTAAACCCATGGGATGACATCCCTTTCCCATTACATTAACCCAAACACTAAAAGGGGCCCAAAACTGGACCGAGATCCTGTGATCTCTTCTTCATCTTGCGCACTTCCTTCGATAGGGCGTCGAAGTCCCAAAAATGGTCAAATATGACCAAGTATCTCCCACAACTTGGTCACGGGCCAACAGGCCCCCAACACTCACCTATGACTCGTCCCGAGTCACTCAAGTTTGATGAATTCTTCTTCGAATGCCTCGATCTTGGCTTGAGATGCTTCGACCTGCTGCATTGCAACTGCTTCTTGCTTGGTGAACTCCTGGATGAGTGCGACATTCACCGTCCCTTCTAGGCATTGTTGTGCTGAATTCATGACCTATTCCAGCTCTGTTCCTTGGCTCTTTGTCTCTATAAGTAGCTGTCATGCCTTATCTTATAAAGGTTGAAGTTGTTGAGTTACTTCCATTACCTTGCTCTGGATTATATGGATCTGTTGTTGTTCTATGCGCTTCTCGAAAGGTCATTTCATTTTCTCTATGGGCGATAGGGCCTTCAGCTGCACCTATAGCTTTTCAGCTTCATGCTTCGCCTCCTAGAGCTGCGACTCCAACTTGTGCAATTCAGGATTCTCGGTTAGGTTCTCATGTATCTACGCACTTTTGCTACTTAATTGTTTTCATTCCTTAGTGAGTGCTTTAATCCTTTCTATTGTGCTCCAGGAAGTCATTTCTCAATGGTCACGCTCTTCTTGCGAGGTACTTGGTATGGTCTAAAGCTCTAATTCTATGACTCTTTGTTGAAGTTGTTGAATAACTTCAACAAGTTTCATCTCTTGGCATTCTAATGGTTCTTTTGCTTTCTTCTCTAAGCCAGTCACAGAGAGAAATTCTCTTTTCACTGCTTCCTTGATCCCGATCTGCTTCGCGAGCATATGATCCTTTTATTTTTGGATCTTCACTCTATCTTCTTCCAATTTTTCTTGGAGAGCGTCCCTCTCTTGTTTCCCATCTTGACGCTACTTGATGATTTCCTCCTATGCTTGCTTTAAGGCCTGGGTGGCATGCATGGTTTCTTCATGTACTTTCTGAAGGCGTGCTTCGACTATGGCAGCAATATTGCAGAGTTGAACTGGTTCATCTACCTCTTATGTTGTTCCTTCTGGAAGGGGTGCAGTGGATACTGCGCGGCTAGACCGAAGTGCCTATTGCACTCCTTGGAGCTCACTCTCAATTTTGTTGTACATTGCCTCTTGCTTGGCTTCCTACTTTTTTGTTATTTCTTCTATATCTTCGTTCATAGTGGCGAGGAGGAAACTAAAGTCATATAGGGTGAGCGTGGTCTTCATGTTGGTTATAGGGGTTCTAGGTTTCTTCCGGGAGGAAGGTTTAAGAGGTGAAACCTTCATTTTCTTCGACGAGTCCTCTTCATATTCTGGCCTCTGTTCGACTTCTTCATCATTACCTTCTTGATTTGGTGTAATGGATGCAGTCCATACAGATCTGTTGTCTATATCCTGTATTTCCTCATTCTTCTTTTTCTTTGTTGTTTTCTTCGTCTTACTGGGCCCAGGTGTATCCTGCGCAACTTTTGGGCTGTCGATGTCAGACACTTCTGCAGGGTCTATTGAAACAAGGATGTATGCTGACCATTCCTTGGTGATTTCCTCCAGGTCTTCTTTTGTCATCTTATAATAAGACTGTAACTGCTCTTTGTTCTCATCAGTGCGTGTTTTTATGTAAATGAAGTGGCGGTCCATGTTGAACTTCATTAAGGGCCTAAACCTGAAGAGGGTATTCGAGGTTATCCAAGGCTCGGACTGGATGGAACACTTCAACTGATTGTAGTAGGAGTGGAATACGGCATTGGATTTCCATTGTTTTCTCATATCATTCGAGTACCATAATGTACTGAACTTCATGGCTAAGGGCTCAAAAGGGTCGAGGTCTGGGAAGCTTCCAACTTCTGGTAGCTCCCATGTAATGAAAGATATAAGTAAAAAGAGCCATCTAAAATGGAATTCATGCCCCTGATCCTGGGCTTCTCTGCAGTCAATCTCTAGTTGATTCACTAGGTAATTCACCCAGTTCCTCTGTAATCCCTCTGTGCACTTTCCTGCGAGGTCAACTACAAAGTCGGATACTTGCATGGGTTGATTCTTGCAAACGATATTCCCTGTGATTAGCTAACATGCAAGGCACAGTGTGTCGATCTTAATAGAGGCTACCTTGTAGCCTCATGCTCCTTGATCTACTCAGGTAATCTTTTTCACCCAGTTCCTCTGTAACCCTCTGTGCACTTCTCTCCCCTGCGAGGTCAACTACAAAGTCGGATACTCTTGTAGTAATGGGTTGATTCTGCAAACGATATTGCCTGTGATTAGCTAACATGCAAGGCACAGTGTGTCGATCTTAATAGAGGATACTTTGTAGCCTCATGCTCCTTTCTCAACATCGCCATAAGCTTCCTTGATCTTCTGAGCAAGAGCACGGTCTGCGGTCTTTCTAGGATAGTAGTCATGGGGATCAGGGCCCTGCATGCTAAGACCTGTGATCCTATTGATCAGCGTTGGATCAATTATGATGCAGTGGTTCAACCATAGCTATCCTCCGTGGTAGCTAGCCAGGAGTAGCTTAACATAGGCATTGACTTCTTGATGACGTCTGAAATGTGGGATCTTCATGACATTCAACAGAGTGGACTACGCGAGGTTCATAGTCCATTACTAAGGGACGATATTCGAGTTCTTTCCCTTAGTTATGTTTAGGTACTTGTATGGGGCAAGTGTGTTGTAGACTTTACGATACCCCAGTTTGAAGTCACTAAAACTAAATGCTGTAATCTTGTCTTGATCTACGCGGACTGCGCATACCCCTTTCGACATGTACGCGGTGACTAGAGTGTACTCAAAGTCTCTAGGCATGCTATCTCTATTGATCACACTTCTCAGAGGTGGTATGTAATCAGGTAGGATGGATGGAACCAACCTCACATTGGCCATATCATCTTTATGTTTGGTTCTGCATTCTGTGTCGGCTTGGGATGTTCCTGCTCGAGTAGTCGACGGGGAGGCTTGCACTCCTCTCATCGATGATGCCTGTAAACCTATAGAAAACCCTCATTTTGACATGACTCTTTCGGTTATGAGACTAGAAAGTACCTCTCTTGCAGATTCTTCGGCTATGCTAAATTCGTCAGACATATGCGCTCAGAAAGAAAATTTAGTTGGGGTTCACAATGGTCTCAGATACTGCACTAGGATGACCAACCAGATTGTAATGACCACTGCATACAACTACTATTATGCAGGCTTCTAATTCTCAGTTGGAAAAAGTGTCCTTTGTGCATGGCGTGATGAACTAAGTAAGAAATTTGGCAACGGTCTGCTTGGAACAGGCATGAAGCCTCCATTAACGTTGATCTGTTCGATATGGTGCGGTTCAATGGTCTAGTGATGATATTTTAATGGTTTTCTATCCATTTAGGGAGGAAGTCAAATGGGTATATCAGTCCAACGGATATATCGCTTCGTCACTGCGAAGTGCCATTGGTCATTGTTCTGATATCTCGATGAAGCTCCCATTCTACAAGTTTTCTTTTTGCAATGTTCTATCTGGAATCTCCTACAATTTTTCAATCTTTGCCTTCTTCTTACTTAACTTTCTAGCTTTCTTTCCAATGAGCTTCATCTCAGTATTTATTTTCCCATTCTAGATCTTATTTTCCTTGGATATAGTTACTTCACGCTGCTGAGGTTCTTTCTTAGGGTTGAGGTATAACATCTCTTCTTTATCTGAGATAGAAACTTCAGTCTTCTATGAGTCCTCTAGTCTTCTGATAACTTTGATATCTAGTTTCCTAGTGTGATATAGCTTCGATCTATTCTCCTATTCTTCAATCAACTATGCGACCCTTCTGGTCATGAAGTCTTTTAACTCTTGTATCTACTGTTCTAAAACATTTTCTTCTTCCTTCTTTCTGGCTTGATCTCTTTCAATCCAAGGATTTCCAAGTAACATAGTAAAAGGGGCGTTGTTCTCAATAAATTTGATAATCTCAAAATCTTCTTCTGTTGAAGTTCCATTAGCATTCATAGATATCTGATTGAGCCTTCCACATAGGTTCACTAGTTTCCCTATGAATAACCCTATTCCACTCAGTGAAGGGGTCATAACAAGCCTCCCTATAGCTTCCCAACATTCAAGGTGTCTTGTATCTGTAGTAACATCTTGACTGATTCTCTCTGGGGTTCTGTTATTTCTAGATCTGCCTTAGGGTTTTCTTCTTTCAGATTCATGCCTTCAATTTTAGCAATCATTCTAGGGCAATCTAATACTTCATGGTCCAAAGCTTTGCAACAGAGACAACTAGGTCTTACACCAGGGCATTCCTTAGCAAGATGTCCCGGTCTTCTACAATTGTAATAGAGGGTTAATCCTCTCTTTCTTTTAAATGATCCCCAACCTCTTTTGTACCGCACACTAGGGTTATGGTAGCTAGCCTACAAAAATTTCTTTCGAGGATCCTGCATCTACTTGTTAGTCCAGACATTCTTTTTATGCATAGGTATAACATATCTATCAGATCTTTTCATATCAAACTTTATTTCATCTATCAGAGCCCTAGTTTCCAATCTAGGATAGAATCTATCAAACATACCTAGATCCATACTCTAGAAACAAAAATTTTCACTTATCTTACTTTTGCAGAGCATAAAGCTTCCATTTCTAATTTTTTTTACTATTCTTACCTCTATCAGAGCACAAAGCTTACAGATCTTACCTCTTTTCTGCATATCTGACCTTTCTTTCTTGGCACAAAGCTTCACAGGTTAAGTAGAATATTGTGCACTAGCGCAACAGATCTACGCACAGAGCTTTCACAGTTTCTAGATCAAATATTTGCACAAAGCGTTTCTTTCTCAGTTCCCAGCAATCACAGTTATAGTCCTGGAAATGGAACCATTTTTTGGCACAGAGGAAGGCCCAGGGTTCAACACTACAACAACGCACCAAAAAAACCCTAACTACCAACCCTTTTGACAACACCTACGAAGCAGATGAAGTCTCACCCAAGGTAGAGGTGGGGGTGGTTGCAAGACTTAGGTGTCTCCAACCTTAGCTGGGACACAAATCTATGATTATACAACTTACTAGAGCACTTAGCACCATTAATCCTCAATATACATTCAACAACCACTTCTCTTATAAGACAGGGCTTCACAACATTCACACTAATCTATAGTATTCAAGCACTTAGCAATAGTAAGCTAGATCAAATCCAGTAGATCAACACCAAGCATCTTCATACACATCAGATATAACATTCATACACATATAGGAGCACAAAGCATAAGTAGATCTTCCAGATATAACATTCATACACATATAGGAGCACAAAGCATAAGTAGATCTTCCTACAAATATCAAAGCACATAGCAGAAGAAGAAGTAAACACATTGAATCAAAGCACAAAGCATCACACATAGATTTACGTGGTTCACCCCCACCCTGGGGCTACATCCACCAACTCTTCTTCTTAATTATCTTGGTCAAGAAGTTACAACATAGAGCTACAACAATCCTTACTCCATACAGAACAGAAGATCTGCGCATCTCGTTAGATCCTTCTTCCTTGCGCTTCAATACAAAGCCTTTCACAACCTCCTACAACAACTTGCACTTATCTCTACGGGTCTCTTACAATCATGCACAGAGAATTTACAATTCACATTCGATCACACAAATCTAATTACTATCACTAATCCATCAGATCTCTTCTACCTTGCCTAGACATTTATTTATAAATACAAAAGTGGGCCTAATCATGGGTAAACCCATGGGCCAACATTCATTTCCCATTACATTAACCCAAACCCTAAAAAGGGGCCCAAAAGTGGACATAGATCCCATGATATCTCCTTTGTCTTGCATGCTTCATTCGATAGGGAGTCGAAGTCCAAAAAATAGTCAAATATGACCAAGTATCTCCCAGAACTTGGTCAAGGGACAACAAGCCCCCAACACTCACCTATGAATCATCCCGAGTCACTCAGGTCTGATCAATTATGCTTCGAATGCCTCGAGCTTGGCTCGAGATGCTTTGACCTGCTGCATTGCAACTGCTTCCTGCTCAGTGAACTGTTGGATGAGTGCGACATTCATTCGCCCTTCTAGGTGTTTCTCTGCTTAATTCACGACTTGTTCCAGCTCTGTTCCTTGGTTCTCGATATTTATAAATAGGTCACATGCCTTATCCTGCAAAGGTTCAAGTTGTTGAGTTACTTCCATTACCTTGCTCTGGATTATATGGATCTGTTGTTGTGCTATGCGCTGCTCGGAAGACCATTTCATTTTCTCTATGGGTCATAGGGCCTTCAACTGCACCTATAGCTTTTCAGCTTCATGCTTCACCTCCTAGAGCTGTGACTCCAATTTGTGCAATTTGTGCAATTCATGATTCTCGGTTAGGTTCTCATGTATCTGCGCACTTCTACTACTTAATTTTTTTCATTCCTCAGTGAGTTCATTAATCCTTTCTACTGTGCTCTAGGCAATCATTTATCGCTCGTCGCGCTCTTCTTGCGGGGTACTTGGTATGGTCTGAAGCTCTAATTCTATGACTCTTTGTTGAAGTTGTTGAATAACGTCAACAAGGTTCATCACTTGGCATTCTAAGGGTTCTTCTTCTTTTTTCTCTAATCCATTCATAGAGTGAAATGCTCTATTGACTGCTTCTTCGACCTCGATCCACTTCGTGAGTAGTTTCTCCTTTTATTTTTGGATATTCACTCTATCTTCTTCCAATTTTTCTTAGAGAGCATCCCTCTCTTGTTGTGTAACTCAGTGTTGCTCGATGATTTCTTCCTATGCTTCCTTTAAGGCCTGGCTGGCCTTTGTGGTGTCTTCTTGTACTTTCCGAAGGCGTTCTTTGACTATGGAAGAAATCTTGTACAGTTGAACTGTTTCATCTACCTCTTATGTTGTTCCTTCTGGCAGGGGTGTAGTGGAGACTGCACGGCTGGACCGAAGTGCCTGCTGTACTCCTTGGAGCACGCTCTCAATTCTATTGTACATTTCCTCTTGGTTGGCTTCCTACTTTTCTGTTATTTCTTCTATAGCTTCATTCATAGTGGTGAGGAGGAAACTGAAGTTATCTAGGGTGAGCACGGTCTTCATCTTGGTTACAGGGGTTCTAGGTTTCTTCCAGGAGGAGGGCTTCAGAGGTGAAACCTTCCTTTTCTTCAAGAAGTCCTCTTCATCTTCTGGCCTCTGTTCGACCTCTTCATCATTACCTTCTTGCTCGGGTGTAATGGATGTAGTCCTTACAGATATTTTGTCTATGTCTTGTATTTCCTCATCCTTCTTTGTCTTCATTGTTTTCTTTGTCTTACTGGGCCCAGGTGTATCCTGCGTAGATTCTGGGCTATCAATGTTGGACAATTCTACAGGGTTTGCTGAAACAAGGAGGTCTGTCGACCATTCCTTGGTGATTTCCTCCAGGTCTTCTTCTATTAGCTTATAATAAGACTATAACTTCTCTCTGTTCTCATCAACGCGTGTTGTTATGTAAATGAAGTGGAGGTCCACATTGAACTTCATTAAGGGCCTAAACCTGAAGAGGGTATTTGGGGTTATCTAAGGCTCAGACTGGATGGCGTGCTTCACCTGATTCTAGTAGGCATGGAATACAAAATTGGATTGCCATTATTTGCTCATATCATTCAAGTACCATAATGTACTGAACTTCACAGCTAAGGGCTCAAAAGGTTTGAGGTCTGGGAAGGTTGCATCTTTCGGTAGCTCCCATGCAATGAAATATATAAGTAACAAGAGATAGCTAAAATGGAATTCATGACCCTCATCCCAGGCTTCTCTGTAGTCGATGTCTAGTTGATTCACTAGGTACTTCGCTCAGTTCATATATAGTCCCTCTGCGCACTTTTCTGCAAGGTCAACTACAAATTCAGATACTTGTGTGGGTCGATTCTTGTGAACGAGCTTCCCTACGATCAGCTGACATGTAAGTCACACTGTGCCACTCTAAATAGAGGCTACCTTGTAGCCTCACACTTCTTTTCTCAACATCGCCATAAACTTCTTTGATCTTCTGAGTAAGAGCATGGTTTGTGGTCTTTCCAAGATAGTAGTCATGGGGATCAGGGCCCTGCATGCTAAGACCTGTGATCCTATTGATCAACGCTGGATCAACTGTGATGTGGTGGTTCAACCATCGGTATCCTCTGTGGTATCTCTCTAGGAGTATCTTAACACATGCATTGACTTCTTGGTGACGTCCGAAATGTGGGATCTTCATGATGTTCAACAGAGTGGACTACGCGAGGTTCATATTCCATTGTTGAGGGATGATCTTCGAGTTCTTTCCATTGGTTATGGTTAGGTACTTGTATGGGGAAAGTGTGTTGTATACTTTACAATCCCCTAGGTTGAATTCACTAAACTTATATGCTGCAATATTGTCTTGATCTACACAGACTGTGCATACCCCTTTCGGTAGGTACATGGTGACTAGAGTGTACTCGAAGTCTCTAGGCATGCTATCTCTATTGATCACACCACTTAGAGGTGGTATTTAATCAGGTAGGATGGATGAACCAACCTCGCATTGGCCATATCATCTTTATGTTTGGTTCTGCGTTCTGTGCCAGCTCGGAATGTTCTTGCTCAAAAAGTCGACAGGGAGGCTTGCACTCCTCTCATCGATGATGCCTATAAACCTATAGAAAACCCTCATTTCGACATGACTCTTTCGGTTTTGAGGCTAGAGAGTACCTCTCTTGAATATTCTTCGGCTACACTAAATTCGTCGGACATATGCGCTTGGAAGGAAAATTTAGTCAGGGTTCACAATGATCTCAGATATTGTACTAGGATGACCAACCAGATCTCAATGAGCATTGTATACAACTACTATTATGTGGGATTTTAATTCTTAGTTTGAAAAAGTGTTCTTCATGCATGGCATGATGAACTAAGTAATAAATTTGGCAACGGTCTGCTTGCAATGGGCTTGAATCTTCCATTAACATTGATCTGTCCATTATGGTGCAGTCAAATGGTCTAGTGATGATCTTTTAATTCCTTTGTGTCCATTCAGGGAAGAAGTCGAATGGGTATATTGGTCCAATATCTATATCGCTTCATCACGGAGAAGTCCCATAGGTCGTTGTTCTAATATCTCGATGAAGCTCCCATTCTGCAAGTTTTCTTTCTGTGATGTTCTATCTGGAATCTCCTGCAATTTTTCAATCTTTTCCTTCTTCTTACTTAACTTACTAGATTTCTTTCTAGTGTTCTTCTTCTCAGTAGTTCTTTTCCCATTCTTGCTCTTATTTTCTTTGGATATAGTTAGTTCACACTATTGAGGTTCTTTCTTAGGGTTCAGGTATAACATCTCTTCTTTATCTGAGATAGAAACTTTAGTCTTCTGTTAGTCCTATGGTGTTCTGATAACTTTGACATCTAGGTTACTAGTGTGATATAGCTTCGATATGTTCTCTTGTTCTTCAATCAACTGTGTGATCCTTTTGGTCATGAAGTCTTTTAACTCTTGTCTCTATTGTTCTAAAAATTTTACTTCTTCCTTCTTTCTAGCTTGATCTCTTTCAATCCAAGGATTTCCAAGTAACATAGTAAACGTGGAGCTGTCCTCAATAAATTCGATAATCTCAAAATCTTCTTATGTTGAAGTTCCATTAGCATTCATAGATATCTAATTGAACCTTCCACATAGGTTCACTGGTTTCCCTTTGACTAACCCTATTCCACTAAATGAAGGGGTCATAACAGGCCTCCCTATAGCTTCCCAAGTTCTTTCTGTCATAACATTCACCTGTGTTTCCTCATCTAGAACACAGTCAATGTTGAAGTCTCCTATTCTTACCTCGATGCATTCTTTTAGTCAAAGACCTATGATAATATAACATGTCGGTGATAATTCAAGGTGTCTTGTATCTATAGTAACATCTTGTTTGATTCTCTCTGGGGTTCTATTATTTTTGGATCTGCCTTAGGGTTTTCTTCTTTCAGATTCATGCCTTCAATTTTAGCAATCATTCTAGGGCAATGTAATACTTCGTGGTCCAAATCTTTGCAACAGAGACAACTAGGTCTTTCACCAGGTTATTCCTTAGCAATATGTCCCAGTGTTCTGCAACTGTAACAGAGGGCTAATCCTCTCTTTCTTTTAAATGATCCCCAACCTCTTCTATACTGCGCACTAGGGTTATGGTAGCTAGCCTGCAAAAATTTCTTTCGAGGATCCTGCATTTTCTTGTTAGTCCAAACATTCTTTCTATGCATAGGTATAACATATATATCATATCTATTCATATCAAGCTTTCTTTCATCTATCATAGCCCTATTTTCCAAGCTAGGACAAAATCTATCAAACATACCTAGATCCATACTCTAGAAACAAAAAATTTCACTTATTTTATTTTTGTAGAGCACAAAGCTTCCAGATCTAAAAAAAATTGATATTCTTACCTCTATCAAAGCACAAATCTTACAAATCTTACCTCTTTTCTGCATATCTAACCTTTCTTTCTTGGCACAAAGCTTTACAGGTTAAGTAGAACACTGTGCACTCGGGAAACAGATCTATGCATAGAGATTTCATGGTTTCTAGATTGAATCTTTGCACAAAGCTTTTCTTTCTCAGTTCCTAGCAATCACAGTTATAGTCCTAGCAACTGAATCATTTGTTGGCATAGGGGAAAACCCAAGGTTCAACTCTACAACAACGAACCAAAAAAAACCTAACTACCAACCCTTTCGGCAACACCTACGAAGCAGATGAAGTCTCACCCAAGGTAGAGGTAGGGGTGGTTGCAAGACTTAGGTGTCTGCAACCTTAGCTAGGTACACAGATATGTGATTATACATCTTACTAGAGCACTTAGCACTGTTAGTCCTCAGGATACATTCAACAACCACTTCGCTTATAAGACAGAGCCAGGGATGATTTTAAGGATGGAAAATTATTTTAAAATGTAGAAACCTTGACGAATCTTACTAATCCTTCATATGCCAACTATAAATGTTTGGCGATATTTTTGTAAAAATATTCAAATTTCTAAGGATTTTATATAGTTTTTATAAAATTTTGGCGACTTTTAAGGTAAAATAATTTGATCCTATAGAATTTGGGCGAATCATTTTTAAAATAGCGAATCTCATTTTTGGAAAAACCATGGAAAATTAGCCCATGAGCAAAATTTAGCCCCTAAAATCATCCATGGACAGAGCTTCGCAACATTCACATTAATCTATAATATTCAAGCACTTAGAAAAAGTAAGATAGATCAAATCCAGTAGATAAGCACTAAGCATATTCATACACATTAGATCTTTCATACACATCTAGGAGCACAAAGAATAAGAAGATATTCCTACAAATATCAAAGCACTTAGTAGAATAAGAAGTAAACACATTGAATCAAAGCACAAAGCATCACACACAGATTTACATGGTTCACCCCCACCCTGGGATACATCCACCAAATATTCTTCTTTATTATCTCATTCAAGCAGTTACAACACAAAGCCTCAACAATCCTTACTCCACAGAGAACAAAAGATCTACATATCTTGCTAGATCCTTCTTCCTTGCACTTCAACACAAATCCTTTCACAACCTCCTACAACAACTTGCACATGGCTCGGCAAGTCTCTTACAATCATGCACAAAGAATTTGCAATTCACATGAAATCACACAGATCTAATTACTAGCACTAATCCATCGACTCTCTTCTACCTTGCCTAGACATCTATTTATACATACAAAGTGGGCCTAAGCATGGGTAAACCCACAGACTGACATCCCTTTCCCACTACATTAACCCAAAACCTAAAAAGGGGCCCAAAAGTGGACCGAGATCCCATGATCTCTTCTTCATCTTGCACGCTTCCTTCGATAGGGTGACGAAGTCCCAAAAATGGAATATGACCAAGTATCTCCCACAACTTGGTCAAGGGCCAACACCGATTTACAATGATTAAACAAGAGGATGTTTCAAAACTAGGGATGGATCTCTCTCACTGCTCAGCTTCCTTTATGACATATGTCTTTCCCCGATCTTTCATCCAGCTTGTTGGTTTGGTGACACCTGGAGGTTACTTACTAGTTCCGGAAAAACTGCATTTCGTCTTGCCCAACTGCATGATTTCCTTCCACTATGAGTCAGAAGGAATATCGTAATCCATAATATCCTTTATCAAAATCTATAGGTGAATACACGTAGTGTAGGACATAGTCGACAACCCAATCTTCACTATTTTAAACTGATTCAAAATCTCAAAGTCTACGGCCAAATACTCTACCAAACTTGGGCCTTTCAGAATTTCCTCCATAGCTTCAAATTTCTAGTGATCCATCAACCACTAAATGAGGAGAGAATTGTAGTCTTATTGATTGTATAATTTACCTTTTCCATCCCAAAATGGTGGGAGGACCTTGATAAACAATTGTTCAAATGTATCCTTAAACTCTTGTATACTGTGATCCATTTGCATAGCTTTGTTTTGAACCGATCTAAGAAAGTTGTGCTTTGTGTTGATCCTCCTAGCCCAGATGATCAATGCAGTTCTGTCCTTTACCCCAATAGTATGAAGATCAGTAGTGGGCATAGAATTCAACAAATCAATAATGTTATGGTCCCCTTTTGAGGGTTTCTTGGCTAATGTTTCATTAACAAAAATACACCTGCTTCGGGCTGTGGTAGCCACACTATCTTTGTCATCTATAAAATTTAGATAAACCCTAAACTTAGCAGCCTCAGCAACAACAACATCCCAGATCACATGTTTAGCTCCTTGTAATAGTGTTTTACCTTTTAACCTCGTTTTCAGCTTGTTTAATCTCTCTTGCAAATATTGATTCTCTGTTTGGAGTTGAGCCATCTTTTCATCTTTTATTTTCATCTCTTATTTCAGGTTTTCTAAGACCTCCTTAAGGCTTTTGATTTCCCATGTCTGTAAAATTACTTGGGACATAGATTGAACCAATCCATCAGTTCTTGATCCAGCTTCTGTATTTGAAGGTATAATAACAACCATATCTGATGTTGCTACCTGTCCCTATAACCAATTTGCTTTTTCTTTTTCTAGTTGCAACACTTTAGCCTTGTAGTTTAGTGCTTCTTGTCTGAACGTTTCCTTCTCTTACTCTAGAGAAGCTAGCTATGTTTTCCATGGATGTTCTATGGAGGACATCTTCAACTTCTTATTTAGGCTTTGGATCATGTTCTCTTTCTCATCTAAAGAATCCTTTACCCCTTGAGGGCCTTCAAATTCCAATATTTTGACCTATGTTTGCCAGGATTTGTTGGATGCTTTATCCTGCTTCAATTGACCATCCAATTTTAGTGCATGCATTGTCCATCTCGAAACCCTCAGACCTAAACTCAAGTAGTTTGAATATACCATGTCATTGAAATTCCCGTGGAACTTTACTTTGTCTAGGGCACCAATATTTTCATAATGTATCTTCATTTCAGACACTTTCTCATCATTTGCTATTGCTATGTTAAATGTCTTTCTTTCCACACCCCTGACTAAAAACATGGAAGCCTTATGCTGGGAGATCTTTTCTACCTCAGGAAATAAGTCTCTTATTTCACTATTGGCCATACTTCCCTTCACAACAAACTGATTCATTAAGTCTTCTTTGGATTGGTAAATTGCCCAAGGTGTCTTGCCAAATATATGTTTCTTGCTACTGAAAACCCTAGAGATTCTTTCAATCTATGGTATGCTTCATGTACCAGCCTCTTTGTTCTTAGTTAGACTTTCCACCATATCCATGCTCATTTTCTCTTTAGGTTATTCTTCTTCCAGGTCTACTATCTGAGATGATGGTGTGATTTTCATTTTCTTGAGAATATTTTGTTCACTACTGGTACCCAGTGCCTTTGAACTTCTCCTCTTGTTATAAACAAACATGTTTGGATCTTTGACAATCATCCTTGGGGAATTTTTATGTGTCTGGGTCTGCTGAGGGGCTGACCCTGTCTGTTATGTGTGATCATGTTTAAAACTGACTTCCATGTCTAGACATGTTTCCAAATTCGCTAGTTTATCAAATCCTTCAACTTGGTCATGTTCGTAGGGTCTTTGTTGGCTCATCAGTCTTCTCTTAGATATGATCTAGTGCAGGTCATATCTCCTCCCTTGTAAGTGTGTAAACCCAAATTCACTGAGTTTGGCTTGAATCTAAGGTAAAGAAGACCTAGTATTTACCATAAAGGACCCTACAATGAAAGGGAACTTTAAGTTAGATGCCTTGTGCATTTTCAGAAAATGCTCTGTCTCTGGAATGATCCTTTGTCTCATGAACTCTAATGCAAAGACTCTGGGAATCAAAAAGATTGGTAAAAGGTAAGGTCCTTATTGATAACCATATACCCAAATTACAGTGCATTATAAAAATAACATCCAATATCCCACCCTACTTTTCGGATTAGGTTGTAAAGAGATTTTCATTTCTTCCAAAACCCTTGGCAGGTCTGTGTCGAAAATGAGACTATAAACCCTAGACATAATATTTTTTTATGAAAATTAGCATGGTGATTCTTTTGCATTCATTCGATATGAATGTTGCTTCAGGGAATACTGTCTTATTTGATTCCAAGAGAATTCTCAACAAGTTCATGTAGTACCTAAAGTGTCTCAATGAATTGAAATTTACCAGCTATTGGTGCATATTGTCAATGGTGAAATTGTCAAAACTTATACAAACCGATTGACTAGACTCTGACAAGAAAAAGGTCAATAGGAAACCCAACATGACTTCTACTACAAATTTGTCATTATCCAACCCTAAAATTTGACTAAGTAGGGAACAAACCCACTAGAATTAAATAACCATGATGCTTACACCGACAGATAATGACATACTTTCAGAATGGTGTTCAGGTTTAACAATGGTTTGCAGAAATAAGGTTTTTACTTCAAGGGGGGACTCTCGGTAGACCATGGCCAGTTTCTCTTCCTCAAAGGGCTCTGATACAGTGGGGGAAGACTCTGGTATGCTGAGGGTGTGTCGAGTTGACAAACTATCTATCTCGCATAAGACCTCTGACCCTAACTTATTCAAAATGACCTTTTCTTCCTCCGAATATTGTTCTGCACACCAACTTATGAACTATGGGAAAGGGAAAACAAATTCTATGGCATAAGGGGTAATGGAAGCCTGGGCCGCTTCGAGGAAGGGTATATGTTTTCCAACATTTCTAGAAAATTGGATCTCGACACAGAAATGGGTGAAACTATAATTTATGTGTCAAAAACATCGAAATCCCTGTCAATTAGGGATTCTTATTTAGATGCAGAGTCTTTCTCTTTCACAGATAAAATGACAGGGTTGGTGGCCATGATGAAAAATACTTGTAGCTCGATGGAGAATGTGTGAAACTAGTTCATTGTTGAGCTTTAATTTCGAATGGGGGGTCTGTGCCCCTTTTCAAACATTCGAGTGCTTTGAAATATTATAGAATAATGATTGGGACTCTCCTTTTATATGCATTTTTTGATATCGGGGATTGGAGAAAATGGTTTTGAGTAGACCGATTTTTTCCCCAATGTGCCTCTGAGGGCGCCACACATCCACATAATGAAACCATGGTATTTTCCCCAGCTTGCCTTTGAAAAATTATTCTCCGCGCTACTTCAATTCCCAATATCTGTTTTGTTCATTGATCTTGGATGCTCCAAGATCTACGGTCCGCCGGGTCTCATCAACTTTTGATATCGAGGGTTGGAAAAAATGGTTTTGGGTAGAATGATTTTCTCCCTGATGTGCCTCTGAGGGCACCACATGTCCACATAATGAAACCATGGTATATTCCCTGGCCCTCTCTCACATAATTAAACCTCTCACTATTTTTTGGCCTAATATGGGTCTTGGTCATTGATCTAGGCCGCTCCAAGATCTACAGTCCATCGGGTCTCATCAAATTTCGATATCAGGGGTTGGAAAGAATGGTTTTTGGTTGATCAATTTTCTCCCCTATGTGCCTCTATGGGTGCCACACATCCACGGAATGAAACCATGGTATATTCCCTGGCCCACTCTGACATAATTAAACCTCGCGTTATTTTTCCGCCTGATATGGGTCTTAGCCGTTGATCTGGGCTGCTCCAAGATCTACGGTCTGTCGGGTCCCACCTTTCGCCCCATTGCTATATTTATCTACAGAGCCTCATAAAAATAAATATAAATACAAAAATTCTTTCTAATTTACTTCTCTATTTACTGTTCTATCATAATAATAATGTTCAATAGTATAATGAGCATAATGAAGAACAGTATAATGAGAATAATGAACAACAGTATAAGGAAATGCATAAGGTATTTACCTCCACATGATGTTGAACCTGAAGTTGATGATGTTGTTGATGATGTTGAACTTGAAGTTGATGGATCCTGCCCAAACTGAGTAACCTCCTAACCAACTAGGAACAACCTCTATGGCTCCCTAGCTCTAGGAATCCTTATGGTTTCCTGGCCCCCGAGCCCAAAATTCCTAGCAACAACATTCCCCTGTGAGATTCCTCAAGCAAACTGTAAGCAAAATTGTTGTAGCCAAAAATGTTTCTCGCCCTCCTCCTCCTTTCTCTCCCAATTTTCTTACCTTGCCATAAACAAAAAATATCACCAAACCAAAGATGCCTCCCCCTCAGTTCCCCCTTCTCCCTTATCTTCCTCTCTCAAATCTATTTCCCCAACAGCCTTACCCCCCATTAATTTCTTAACCACCTTATCCCTCCCATTAATTGGTTCAACTACCAATAATAATAATATTATAATAAAGTGTCCATAAATCTATTTTAATAATTCATTAAGCTAATATTTATTAAACTAATATTTATCATTCATGATGATTAAAAAATTAATTAGGGTTGTTACATACACCCACCCTCCAAGAAACTTCGTCCCAAAGTTATAGTAATTTACAATACAAGAGAAATGACACATGGTTCATACATTCATATCCAATAAACAACATTATCCGTAAAAAAAAAAAAACTTATACATAATAGTGTACATGTGCAAGAAATGCATGTGTAGCTAGCACATACAAGTCTCGCACATGTACTAATGACTATAATTATCACACCTATAGTAATTCTTGTATGCGTCCAATCCAATCAACAAGACTATTCATTTCATAAAATATAATAAACCAATTAAAATGTTTGTAAAATCCCTTAATTACAATAATTTAGCACAACATCGTTCATTTAGACAATTGTAGTTTAGTTAAGTAATTATGAATATACACATATACATATTTTATTTTTAAAAGGGGAAAACAATAAATTCCACTATAAGGAAAAATCCCCATACACTCTCAAGTATTTTTATTCATCCTTCCTCCCTAACTTACTTATGTCTTCCATCCCTACCCTTCCTCTGCTGGACTATCTTGGAGCATCAACTATATTGACCTAACTCCAAATAGAACCCGTAAGTGGAAGTGTCACTCTATTGACCAAGCTTCTCCAGCAGGCAATTGACAGTCATCATTACACGTCTAGGGGAGCATGATCTAACACCGTCCTCCCATGACTCCAGGTTTTAGAGGATACACGGTGGGAAATGCTTCCACCCCTCCTAATAGGACTAGGGTCCACACCCTACCATGGAATATACAGTGGCACTGTGTTGCTGGGAATTTGGTCATCGCATATTTAGTTTTAGGCAGTCTCACCACTTGAAAAACCTGCACTGTCCATATATCATAGCAATGTATTCGCACCAACATAAATTCACATACAAACATTCATACAATATTGTTTCTCGGTCGGTGTTTATGACATCCACTTTTATTATCATTATCCTTTGGCTATTTTGTAGCCCATTGACCTGTAGATTAGTCTACAACACAAACTTATACATATCTATGCATTATCATCATGTGAATGCATTCAACCATGATCTCAATTCAGTATCCACGTACCAACAACTTTAAATTTCAAAAATTTCAAGTTAGAAATAGATCACACAATATCCCCATAATTCAAATAACGTTAAACATTCATAGAATTGGCATTCTCATAATAGATTGCATAATATGCATCATCATTCAAATAACGTTAAACATTCATAGAATTGACATTCACATAATAGATTGCATAATATCCATCATCATTCAAATAACGTTAAACATTCATAGAATTGACATTCACATAATAGATTGCATAATATCCATCATCATTCAAATAACGTTAAACATTCATAGAATTGACATTCACATAATAGATTGCATAATATCCATCATCATTCAAATAACGTTAAACATTCATAGAATTGTCATTCAAATAAGTTCATACGTCTTAAAATTCAAGTGTATCATTAATAGTTTCACAGTGAATAAAAAATAAAGGTGATTATGCCTTAGGTAATCCTAGTTGTCTAAGTCAAAGGGTGGCATTACATACACCCAACCTTCGAGAAAAAATTTCTTGAGTTGGTCAAAAAGTGAGGGATGATGTTGTTGTAATGTCTCGGCATCCTCCCAAGTAGCAGATCCTGGGCTATACTTGTCCCACTGGACCTTAACTTGGTCTACCAGATGGTTCCTGAGTTGTCGAACTCTATGGTCCTATATGTGTAACAGTTCTACCATGAGGTTTCTCGCATCCAATACTTGCAATTCCTTCCAATTCAGTTTATGATATTCATTAGCAACATAATGACATAGAACAGATACACGAAAAACATTATGAATTTTATGCAAGTGGGGTGGCAATATGAGATGATAGGCAACGAATCCAATTCTCTCTTGGATTTTGAATGGTCCTATAAATCGAGGTGACAACTTTCTCCCCTTCCCAAACTGAATGGTACTCTTATTAGGCCTGATACGAATGACAAATTGATCTCCCACTTTATAACTTTCGTCAGTCCTATGTGCATCAACATAAATTTTTTGTCTATCCTATGCTTCCTTTAGTCTCTGCCTAATCTAAACCACCTATTCCTCCATCTATTGAATCAATTATGTCCCAACTGTCACTCAGTATTCTAACCTTTCCCAACTCAACGATGTTCTTCATGGCCTTCCATACAGAGCTTCGTAGGGTGGCATTCTGATGGAGCTATGAAAAATATTATTGTAGGAGAACTCTACCAAAGCTAGGTACTTCTCCCAATGGGTTTGATTATCCATAACATACATCCTAAGAATGTCTTCCATAACTTGATTTACTCTTTCAGTTTTCCCATCTGTTTCAGGATGATAAGTTGTGCTTAAGTTCAACTGATTCCCCAACACTGACTGCAAACTTGTTGAAAACCTAGAAGTGAATCTGGAGTTCCTATCTGTTATAACCCTAAATTGCACCATTCATGCTTACCTAGCATCAGGCCTACTCATTGCCCGTCATTGCCAAAGCCATGTTGAACAACCTCTTCAAAAACCTCCTAAATTAAGTAGCCTGCACCCTAACCTATCACTGGGCGCGTTGGAATGCTGGCAGGCCTTATACTGCACGCGTTGGAACGCGGGCTGGCCCACTACAACCAGCATTTACCTAACAAAGCAAAAAATCAGGAAAGTTGCCGATGGAAGGAGAAGCTTTTGGTCAGTTAACTGGAACTCCCAGCCATGCATGGCCGAGAGTTCACCTAAAACCCTAGCTCCTTCTAGCCTATAAAAGAAGGGGTAGGGGTACTATTCAAAAGAGGAAAAAGATAGCAAAGAAACTCTGCCCAATTGTCGAATCCACTTGTCCCAACCCTTTAGCATNGTCTCTATAATCATTGTAAGTTGATTCATCTTGATATTAATAAAAAGATACTTTTCCTGTCCCAAATGCACGAGTCTTATGTGTTTCATTTGATTTATGTTTAATCTCTAATCCTCTAGTAGAACAATAGCATGCATGCGTAGTTTTGTCTTGATTGCAGGATCAATTTTTTGGAAGGAGCAATAGAAGCAAGGGGATAAATCTCAACGGAGGATCTACACCAACCGTCGATAAAAAGGTTAGTTGGTTCTTCCCATGTTTGCATGTGAAAAAGGGTTTTAGGTTTGGGGTAGAAGGTCAAAAGTAATTCTTGAAGGGTCATGATCTACGTGCAAGTTTAAACCCTAGCTTGTTAGTCCGTAGGGTAGAATAACCCCACAACAGAATTGGCGACGCCACTAGGGATCTTTACTCTTAGGGTTTCCGGATTTCATTTGAAGGTTTTTGGGTAGTTCAAAGAAGTAGAGTTTCAGTTTCTTTGTTTATTTGTTTTCTATTAGGTCAAAGCTAGCAGGGAACCTGGTTATCAATACCAGTTTTTCCTTGACTGTTGCTTGACATATATTACCGGGACACATAGAGGTACACGCGGCCTACAGAAGCCCTGCCCGCATGTAACCCACGCCCTAACCTTCTACAGCCCGCGTTTGAACGCCTGTTGTAGTGGTTTCAGTAGCGTGTAGAGCCCAGGAAGCTTAAGAGACAGTCTCCTCTTCCCTGTCAGAAGTTTACCTTCTCAGGGGGCTTTCTGGATCCTGTCTGGGTCTTGATTGGTTTACTGTCTTGCTTTCAGTCTGCCTTATTGTGATTGGTTATTCTTTGCATTTGTTTTCTTTTTTGCAAATTTTTCTTTTCTGTTAAAGTAGAAGCACCCAAGACTTTAGGAGACCCTGGTTGTCAATACCAGAGGCCTCTTTCAGGTCTGGGCTGCCTGTGTTTGATTTTTTCTTAGATTTTATACCTACCCATGGGCTGTTTCAATTCTACATGTGGGTACCCGCGGACTGTTTCAGTTCTGCGTGCGGGTACCCGCGTGCTGTTATAGCTCAGCACATGTCTGAATGTGTGCTGTCTCAGTGACAGTCGCAGGCCTCTTAGGTTGCCTTTAAGCCTGGGTGGGACAGTCATCCCCTCCTGTGTTGAGAAGTGTTCCTCTCAGGGTTTGGAGTCTAGAGTGCACAGCTAGTAAGTTAGGGACTCATATCCTTAGCTGATGTTTTACTTAGTTGAAGTTTTGATAGAAAAGACAAAAGAGAAAAAATATTTGTTTTATGGTTTTTAGGCAAGTGTTAGAATCGGTGCTGTCTTGATTGCTGTTTCACATTTTGTGCTCTGATTCTTTTGCGATCTGCGCTTTAAGCCAGAGTTTTCGTTTCGTTCTCTTGGTTTTGTTCTTGTCAACATTTTTCCTTGTTGCGTTATTTTGCAATGAAATAAAAAAAATAAAATTCGTTTCATTTTCTTCTTGATTTGAAGATTGTGGTGTTGCATCAGTAGCTAGGAAAGAAGTCTACTGCATAAGTTTTTTGCAGTGCATTTAGAGTATAAGTAGCTCGCAGATTTGAGTGAAAGTCCTTCATATGTACTGCATGAAATCTTAGTAAATTTGAAAAGAAAATAAGTCTTTCTTGTTGAAAAGTTGTTGGTTTTGCATTTTCGTAAAAGTTTTTGTTTCCAAGCATTTCTTGTCCATTTTGCTTTGAGTCTTTTTACACACCATCAGTTTCACTTTCGTACCTTGTGACTTAAAAAATCCCATCAAAAGAAATGCTAATTAAAATCAAGTAGACTTTTTGTTTGTAGGGTGCATACACTAGCTCAGGACTAGGGCCTTGGAATAGGTTGGAGAGTAAATTCTCCAAGGCCACTCAAACCAAAC
>SNQJ01S0007389.1:342222-356222 GCA_010110895.2 Picea sitchensis | reverse complement strand
CAGCTTCTGAGAGATGGATACTTTCTATGTATATCTTTCTGATTTCGAGATGTAGCTCCACTGTGTATTGTTCACGGCTACTCTTTATAGTTATTTCACATGGATCTACAGTGTATTTGATTGGTAGCCATGGTTCTAATTTATCCCGAGCATGGGTATGCCCGCCTCGGTGAGACATTTGATATTTTTGCAAACGACACCTCCTGATTCTTGATTCCTGGGCTCACTCATTCAGCATATTAGTATAGATTGGTAAAGAATTGGTAATGTATTTCGACCATCATATGCTCTTCTGACCTCACACATTAGGGGGTATCTGTTATAACCCTAAATTGCACCATTCATGCTTACCTGGCATCAGGCCTACTCATTGCCCTTCATTGCCAAAGCCATGCTGAACAACCTCTTCAAAAACCTCCTAAATTAAGTAGCCCACGCCCTAACCTATCACTGGGTGCGTTGGAACGCTGGCAGGCCTTATACTGCATGCGTTGGAATGCGGGCGGGCCCACTATAGCCAGCGTTTACCTAACAAAGCAAAAAATCAGGAAAGTTGCCGACAGAACGAGAAGCTTTTGGTCAGTTAACTGGAACTCCCAGCCATGCATGGCCGAGAGTTCGCCTAAAACCCTAGCTCCTTCTAGCCTATAAAAGAAAGGGTAGGGGTACTATTCAAAAGAGGAAAAAGATAGCAAAGAAACTCTGCCCAATTGCCGAATCCACTTGTCCTAACCCTTTAGCATTTTATTAAGCCTAAACAGAATTCAAGCAAAGCAGTTGGAGGACAAAGAAGAGGAGGAGCCCAGGATCAGGATCAAGGAACGGTGGCCGGTCTCTATAATCATTGTAAGTTGATTAATCTTGAGATTAATAAAAAGATACTTTTCCCGTCCCAAATGCACGAGTCTTATGTGTTTCATTTGATTTATGTTTAATCTCTAATCCTCTAGTAGAAAAATAAGCATGCATGCGTAGTTTTGTCTTGATTGCAGGATCGCTTTTTTGGAAGGAGCAGCAGAAGCAAGGGGATAAAGCTCAACGAAGGATCTACACCAACCATCGATACAAAGGTTAGTTGGTTCTTCCCATGTTTGCACGTGAAAAAGGGTTTTAGGTTTGGGGTAGAAGGTCAAAAGTAATTCTTGAAGGGTCATGATCTACGTGCAATTTTAAACCCTAGCTTGTTAGTCCGTAGGGTAGAATAAGCCCACAACACTATCTGAAATGCTCTTCTTGGGTATCCTTTGCAAATGAATGACCTCACTTGAAAAAAATGTGTTCCACATCAGTGACATTGTAAGTGTCTCTAACCAGAATAAAATGAGCACTCTTGGTCAACTTATCAACTATCACAATAATGGCATTGTGTCTATGCGATTTGAGCGGCAACCCCACAACAAAATCCATAGAAATGACTTCCCACTTGGACATAGGGACATCATGCGGTTGTAAGAGACCTGTCAGGTGGTGGTGGTCGACTTTCACTTGTTGACACTCTAGGAACTTGGCAATGAAATGGACTACATCACGCTTCATGCCTACCCATAAAAAAATCTTCTTCATGTATGCATACATTTTCTTCACACCCAAATGCACACAATAAAGTGCTCTATGGGCTTCCTTAAGTATGATACTTTGAATATCCCCACCTTTAGGGATGTACATCCTTCCTTGATATCTTAATAGTCCATCTGATTCCAGGCTATATCCTTCATACTTTGGATCTAATTTCCTCCCATTATGGAGGGTTGAAGTAACATTTAAATACAAACTATCTCCGAGGAGTTTCCCCAACACCTGCTCCCGAAGATTGACTTTTAAGGGTACTAAAGAGAAGACACGTGGTCTCCTACTCAAGGCATTTGCGATCACATTCTTGTTTCCCTTGATGTACGAAATTCAAAAATTGTACTCACTCATAAACTCACTCCATCGCCTCTGCCTAGCATTGAGATCCCTTTGAGTGAAGAGATGTTTTAAAATTTCATGGTCCATTTTGAGCTCAAATTTTCGCCTCACTAGATAGTGCCTCCAAAGTTTAGAGCTAGAATTACAAGTACCAACTCTAAATCATGAGTAGAATAAAGATCCTCATGTTTCTTAAACTTCCTTGACGCATATGATATCACTCCTCCATCCTGCATTAGCACTACCCCCAATCCTTACTTCGAGGCATCCATACAAACTTTGAAGTCTTTTTCCATATCCGACACTCATAGAATCGTTGCAATAGTTAGTAACCTATTAATCTCGATGAATTCACTAACACATTATTTTGTCCATTCATACCTGACCCCCTTGTGCTGCAGAGTGGTGATGGGTTTCTCTATTTTAGAGAACCCTTCCACAAATCTCCGATAATAATCTGCTATCCCCATGAAGTTTCTTACCTCATGCAAATTTTTGGGCACTGGTCATTCCATAATGGCCTTTACCATTTCTGGGTCCACAAAGATTCCTTCACCAGAAATGATATGACCCAAATAGTGAATTTCTTTTTGGAAGAAAGAACACTTCAACAACTTTCCATACAATTGGTTTTCTCTAAGGCAGGATAACATCACTCACAAGTGTTCCTCATGTTTTCTTTCGTTTCTAGAATAGATGAGGATATAATCTAGAAATACATATACAAATCGATCTAAGTACTTCCAGAATACACCATTCATGAGGTTCATGAATACCACTGGCACATCGGTCAAACTGAAAGGTACTACAATGAACTCGTAATTCCCAAACCAAGTCTGAAATGTAGTTTTAGAAATATCGCCTTCCTTAATCCTTAACTAGTGATACCTTGATCGCAAATCAATTTTTGAGAACACCGCTACTCCTTTCATCTGATCAAAGAGTTCATCTATCCGTGGAATTGCGTACCTATTTTTCACTGTAGCATAGTTCAAGTCCCTATAATCTATACACAGTCGTAAGGAACCATCCTTATTCTTGACAAAAATTAATGGTGCACCCCAAGGTGAGACACTAGGCCTTAGTAGCCCTAAGTCGAGTAGTTTTTTCAACTTCATCTACAACTCACAAAGTTTGGGCCCTGTCATCCTACACGAAGTGTTGGAAATTGGCTCTGCACTAGGTTTTAGCTCAATAGTAAAATCAAGCTCCCTTTCAGAAGGTAACCCTAGTAACTCTTTCAAAAAAACATCCTTAAACTCTAACAATAATGGGTATTGATCCAAGGAGGATCCTTTCCTTTCATTCACTGCTTCCACTACATATAGTTGACACACTTGCCTCATGCAACGTTTAAAATTCATGGCCGAGATAAAGCATAGAGACACCTTCCTCTGTACACTGTGGATCTCTATTAGCCTTCCTTCATCATCAACACAAAGCACTCTTTTCGTGAAACAATCTACCATAGTTTGATGGGATTCTAACCAATCCATTCCAATGATTAGGTCATATGTCCCCAGAGCAGTGACATATACCTTCAACCTAGTAGTACACACTCCCAGGTCTACTAGAAAATTATCAATGCTAGGTCCTATAGCTTGTTTTTCCCCTGAAGCCATCTCAACTTGTTTAAAGTCATCATGCTCGTAGGATGTTGTTGGCCCTTGGGTATGGAAGTAAGAGAATATTAAGGCAAAAAATACAGAATGTGAGTTGTGTGGAAGATACAGTGACTGATACTGGATCGAAGTAAATGGAAGATCATAAACGACGGTGTCAAGTAATAGAAAACAATCCATTAGATGAGGAGATCGAGGATGAAAGATCAAAAAGGAAGATGGAATGTGGACAACTCAACAAGCAAAAAAATCCACCATTGGATTCTTTGGAGCAGTGCGTGAGAAGGAATAAAAGACAGGCTGGCGAAGACCTGAAAATGCGGCTTAAGTTGACCTAGGATTTTGGTATCTAGGGTTTTGACACTTAGGTTTCGACCTAAGGATGTCAGTGAGATATTGTAATGTATAAATAAAGGTCAAGAGGACCTGTGATGGGTTGGTGATAGCTTGGTTGAGAGTTCATTGTCACTGTGAGATCGAGTGATTACTAATGTGAGAGAGAGAAGTGTTGGTCTGAGGGCCTTCTGTATTTTAAGATCTTCATTTGGGTGCGTAGGGAGGGAAGAGAGGGAAAGAGAGAGAGATATCTACAGGCTAAGAGCATAAATAAGAACTGTATGCTTCCATCTTAATATATTATAAAGCACAATTCGGTGGATGTAGCCCTAGAGAGAGGGTGAACCACGTATATCTTGTGTTATGTTTGATTGATGTTGGGTTCTTTTTCATTTGATATGTTGTTATTGTGATATTGTGTTAGATCTGATAGATAGTTGTGTGAAGTAGATCTAAGCTGGTAATTGATATTCAGATATTCTATTGTTCTTGTATTGGATCAACTTTGCATTTCCTCTGGTTGTACACACTTGTGTCCTGCAACCCCGTATAACTACTTCGGGTGATACTGCATCTGCCTTGCAGGTGTTTTTGAAAGGGCCAGTAGTTAGGGTTTTGTTGGTGCGTTGTTATAGCATTGAACCATGGGTCTACCCCTGTGCCAACAAATGGTTCCATTGTTGGGACCAAAATCTTATTGAGGGAATGTCAAGGTGGTTTCCATCAAAGACAAAGATTCAAAAGTGGATAGAGGATCAAGAAAAGGACTTCGTTGAAGCCCAAAACAAGAACCCTAATATTAGTACAAAGGATTGGTTGGGAAGATATATCTTTACTGATATACATGAGATTTTCTTTGGAGGAATTCATCAGGAGTTATACGAGTGGCTAGCTAGGTTAATAGACAACCAATTTGAGATCGGATCTAGACCACCTATGGTTTGGACATCGACATTGATCAAGAAGTTCAAGAGAGCTAAAAACATCATGTCAAGAGAAGTAGATCACTGGTTCGATAGTACCATTGGAGGGTATATCACCGAGTTTGCTGTTGATAGAATAGAGTCCTATAGCCAAACTAAGAGGTATTTATTTAAGGGACCCAGAGGAAAATTTCTACACTTTTTGAAGTTGAATATCAAGATTCTATTGCATGAGAAGAACATCTTGAAGATACAGTAGTTGGTCGGATTGGAAAAGGCTAATGTTCAAGAACTCAAACAACGATAGCGACACAAAGGATGGACATACACACAGTGGGAGAGCGTTTAGAGATGTCCCTCTTGTGAACCTGTTTAAGAAGAACTACGGGGATGAGGGTTTCTACAGTGGAGAATAGGAAGATCTGACAGACGAAGAGCATTCAGAATCTGATAGGGAAGAGGAAGGGAAAGATGACGAACCCCGTCGGGAAGAGCCAGAAACTTCAGGAACTGTGCCAACTATTGAAGTAAGTAACATTACTCCTCTTGTTTTTTCAACGACATTAAGCAATCAGAGTAATCAGAGTCACCAGAGTGCTCTAAGAACTATCACTAGTAGTCCACCACATACTCAATCAGGAATCATAGGAAGACCTATGACAGATGGGATGAGGTTACCCACCTTTAGAGGAGATGGATCTGAAGATCCTGATCAGCACTAGTTTTTATGTGAAGCTGTATGAAGTATTAATAATATCACCGACGAAGTTGTTAAATGAGCTCAGCTCAGTACTACCCTAAGAGATCGTGCATTGAGCTGGTACATGAAATTTGTCTAAGGAACTGCACCGAAACCGCTGAATGTCATTAAGATTGTGATAATTGTTGAATTCAAGAAACCTAAGTCAGAGTCACAGTGCATTATAGAGCTAAAATAAATCAAGAAAATAATATTTGAACCTGTGTGGTAGTTTGATCAGAGATTTAAGACCTTGACAGGCCATTTGAGTTTCCAGATCCCAGATGAGTAGAACAAGGAATGGTTCATTGTTGCTCTCTTACCACACATCATAGTTCCTCTCATTCAATAGAAGATTGCTTCATAGGTTGAGGCACTGGATATTGCCATGAAGTTAGAATCATCTCCTATGGGAGAATCTAGCTTAGGTATGAGTCAAATTTTAAGCCACCTAACTAGCTTATATCTACAGGTCGAAGATATGAAAAAATACAAAGGAAAAGATAAAAGAGAAGACATATGGTGTATCAGATGCAAATCATAAGGACATGAAACGGAACATTGTCTCTTATTTCATGAATACTTGGCCTCTGGAGCTCCAAGCCCTTTGAAGCAAGTTACCCTACCCATGTACGAGGCATGTAGAAATTGGCATCACCTTGGTAAATGCTACTATTTGAAAAAATATCTTGAGACACCCATAAATATGTATTGCACATTTTGTAAGTTGGTAGGAGATGATGTCAGGGATTGTAGGGCTTACGACCTCATGCATGAAATGTCAAGGGATATATACAAAATTCAAGGTGAATTACAACAAGAAGGAATCACTGCGCAGTATAATTCCCCAGGAAGGGGAAACTTGAACCCTCACAGTGGATTCAGAGGAAGAGGAAGAGGAGGAGGTATGGGTCGAGGTCGAGGAAAAATCATCTGTTACAACTACGCATAGCCAGGACACTTAGCAAGGGACTGTCAGAACCCTTGTACCACTTGCAGCTACTGCAGCTCATTCAAACATGTTATCAAAGATTGTCCTATGCTGCTAGCCAAACTTTCAGAGAGGCGAGAACCTCAACAAAACCTGCAAGTACAACTGATATACACTGAACCTCATGGAGAGGACCCTAGATTCATTGTTATCACTAGAGGAGGCGTTGTTACAAGAGAAGACAGAGTGACCCAAGGAGAGACTATAGAAGAATCAAGAGTCAGGAAAGATATAGAGAAGACACAAGTTTTTGATGCAAAGAAAGAAAAACAAATATTTGAGGAGGCAAGAAAAGAATTTGGGAGAGACCAAGGTTCTTCATCGAAGACATGAATAGAAGTAAGAGAATGTGGAATGCCTCTGGCATTCGACCAGTATGCTCTGCTAGGATAAGGAAAAGAGGTAAGAAAGCTCATGGAATTCTTATATACTTGTATTAAGTTGATTCAATATGAAATCATTCTACAAGAGCTACAAAATTTAATCAGACAGTACGAATTACGAAAGATAGATCCCTTGTTGAATAGAGAAGTACACCAAGTCTCTAAAAAGAGAAGTAGAAATAAGGAACTACACTTGAATGCTCAAATTGGAGAGTATGATATAGACTATGTACTCCTCGACTTAGTGTTGAAGGTCAATGTCATGACGAAGAAAACCTGGGCACTGATGGGAAAACCTAAGTTGATCTACTCCCCTATCAGGCTTAGGATGGCTAGTCAGCAAGATGTAAGACCCTTTAGAATATTGGAACATGTCCTAGTGGACATCGACAGAGTAAGGACGTTTGCATATTTTGAGTTGATTGATATAGTTAATGATAGTTGTCCCTACCCTACACTAAAGGAATTGATTGGGTTTTCAATAATTCCACTATGGTTGATTTAAACAAAAGAAGAATGACATTTGAAGGATATGGCCTTAAGGTCATTGCACCTTTGGATCCCAACGAAGTAACAATGCATGTTCATCAGATTCAAAAGAAGCACTGGAGAACTGGCAGAACAAAATGTACGAAGTATCTACAAGGACATGTGCTAGATTAACTAGAGAAGTTCGCTGGATTGGCACAACAGTAAGTAACTTGCCCACCTTTGATGGTCTAAATCATTTAGAATATTTCTTGTTGGAATTTGAAGAAATTGTACCAATACAACAAAGATTGTTGGCAATGGATGAGGCCCTGAAATCAACCCCAACAAGATGGTTGGGGACACACAAAAACAACATTACAGAATGGGTACAATGTCGCACTTTGATGACAACACGGTTTTCAGAGCAAGTAGAAGGTTGTGAATTTAGTTACACATGTTGAAGTTGTCCTAAGGACCATGTACGATGTTGTGCAGAAGACTGGAGCAACATTCCTCAAGAGAAGTGGGTGCACAAATTCATCAACACACTGGACACAACCCCTATCAATTGGTACCTACAAGTAGAACTGCACCTCGCCACTACAGATTGGGAAGGTATGACCCAGAACTTTGTAATTACCTTTTTGTTTGAAATCCAATATCCTACAGTGGATCAAGTGTTACGAATTGTAAGACAAAAGGTATTTGAGGAGGCATCTAGCCTCCCTTTGGAACAAGAAGAGGACGAATGGACTGTGCCTCTACAGAAATTGCAAGGCTGTTACAATATCAATGCTCATGAAGATGATGATCCGAGGATGGTGAACATCGTCAAAATAGAAGGATAGAGAGACATAGAAGGACCAAGTGTTGAACTACCTTTCATTGGACAATCGATCAAGATCAAGAAATTTAATATTGAAACGGAGAAAACACTGAAGCTTGCAAATGTTGGAGATTATTGGGATGATACCACTATTGACAAGATCACAGAGTTACTACATGAATATCAGGACTTGTTTCCAACCAAGTTCACTGATATGAAGGGCATTAAAGGGTCCATGGGAGATATGAGGATCCCTTTGAAACCAAATGCAAGTCTAGTCAAACAGAGACCTGACAGATTGAATCCCAAATATAAGGAGAAAGTGAAGATTGAACTTGACAGAATGTTGGAAGCAGGAATCATAGAACCTGTTGAAGAGTCAAAGTGGATTATCCCTATGGTGGTATAAGACAAGAAGATAGGAGAAATCAGGATCTGTGTAGATCTCAAGAAGTTGAATGATTCATGTTTGCATGACCCATTCCCTACGCCATTCACTGACAAACTGTTAGAAAATGTAAGAGGACAAGAGGTATATTCTTTTACAGATGGATTTTCAGGATACCATCATATCTGGATTGACAAGGAAGATCACCATAAGACCACATTTGCAACAGAATGGGGATCCTACCAGTATACAATGATACCATTTGGATTGAAGAATGCCCCAGCCATATTTTCTAGGGTGGTGGTCGAAGCGTTCAAGGAGTTTTTACATAAATTCCTGGAAGAATATTTTTATGATTGGGTTGTTTTAGCTTATTACAAAATCATATTGAATGTTTAATACTAATGTTGGATAAGTGCAGACAGTGTCATATTGACTTGAACCTAAAGAAGTGCATCGTCTTCTCACCATTTAGAGTGTTGTTAGGTCATATTGTGTGTAAGAAGGGACTTTTGGTAGACCCATCTAAGATTGCCATTATAGTTGATCTGCCCCCTCCTACTTCATTCAAATAGTTGCGCACTGCACTGGGACACACTAGATACTACAGGAAGTTCATTAAAGGCCATGTACAGATTACAACACCCATGGAGAAGCTTTTGAAGAAATATTGTCAATTTAATTGGACAAAAGAATGCCAACAGAGCTTCGACACACTTAAACATAAAATGGTTACTGCGCCTATTTTGGTTTTCCTAGATTGGAGCAAGGAATTTCACGTGCATATCAATGCCTCTTCTATTTCATTAGGATTTGTGTTAGCACAACCAGGAGTTGGATACATTGACCACCCATTAGCCTTTTCTATAAGGAAGCTATCAAAAACTGAGATTAATTACACCACCACTGAGAGAAAAGGGTTAGCCATGGTGTATGCACTGCAGAAGTTTTACCACTACTTGTTGGGAGGACACTTTAAAATGTTTATTGATCACTCCGTGCTGAAATACCTAATAAACAAGCCAGTGTTGGGGGGGAGAATATGCAGATGGCTTCTGCTATTTCAGGAATATGATTTTGATATTTTCAGGAAGAATGAACAAAGGTCCTGACCACTTGTCCACGATAGAACATGGAGAAGAGCACACTATTTTGTAGGATACATTGTCGTATGCACAGTTGCTGGCCATTAGAAAGATTGATGACCACTTTGCAAAGATAGTCCAATTCATGTCAACAGGAATGGCACCGAGTGAATATACAATCACCCAGAAGAAGAAACTGGTAGTGCGTGTTGTAGACTTTTCACTTATAGATGGAAAACTATACAAGATGGGACTTGATGAGATATTGAGGAGGTGTGTTATGGAGGCAGAGCAACCTTTGATCCTCGCAGAAGCTCATGAAGGCATCGCAGGAGAACACTATGTAGGGAAGGAAACAATGCAAAAGGTTCTTAGAGCTAGCCTTCGGTGGCCTAACTTACATAGAGATGCTAAGGACTATTACAGATCCTATGATGTATGTCAAAGAGTTGGAAAATCATATAGAAGAGATGAAATGACTTTAGCACTGTAATGGACCCTACAAGCATTTGAGAAATGGGCCATTGATTTCGTGGGATCTATAAACCCACTACGGAAGCGCACAGGAGCAAGATACATAATCATTGCGATAGAGTACTTGACCATATGCACCAAACCATGAGAAGTTAAGGATTGTAGTGAAACTACAACTACGCACTTCATATTTGATGACATCATAATCAGGTTTGGATGCCTGAAGATCCTTATGAGAAATAAAGGAACACACTTCATCAATAAGACCGTTGAAGCCTTGACTGAGTAATTTGTAGTCCATCAGTAGAAGAGCACACCCTGCCATCCACAAGAAAACAGGACAGTTGAAGCATTAAACAAAATATTGGAGACAATGCTAACGAAGATTTGCAGTGTGAACAGGGATGACTGGGATATAGGAGTATTAGCGGTACTATGGGCCTATAGAACCACTTGCAAGATGCTAACAATGCAGACCCCCTTTAATTTGGTTTATGGTCTCGAAGTAGTTGTCCTAATGGAATATTTGGTCCCAAGCTTAAGAATCACAACCTTTACAGATATGGATGACACTGGCATTGTTCAAGAGAGGCTCGTACACTTGGTCGAACTAGAAGAAGACCAATTTATTGCAGGATTCCAGGAAAGTTCAGAATGAATTGGTTTGGGCCATATGAGGTTGCCTATGTTAGAGAAGGAGGAGCTACGCAATTGAAGACCTTGAATGGAGAATGGAAGGAAGGTTTGGTAAATGGGATCTGGTTGAAACTATACTATGACAACTAGTTGCATCACAACTCTCACTAAAAGCATAAGGAAAAGGCTCTAGGTACCAGGTGCAGTTGAAACTAGGTACCAGACATAGAAAAGAAAGTTTGCAGACAGTGGGGAGGAAAGAGACAAAAGCACGGGCTACTCCGCACAACCTGAAGTTGAAGAAAATCAGAAGGATCAGATCTGAAGTGCCTCGAGACGAGTCATAGGTGAGTGTTGGGGGCTTGTTGGACCTTGGGTATGGAAGTAAGCGAAGATTAAGGAAGAAAAGATGGAATGCGAACTGTGCAGAACATACAATGACTGATACTAGGTCGAAGTGAACAGAAGAGCAGAAAATATGGTGTGAAGTAAGAGAAAACAAGCCTTTGGACGAGGAGATCAAGGATGACATATCAACAAGGAAGATGTATCGTGGACAACTCAACAAGCAGCAAAATCCACTGTTGGATTCTTTGGAACACCGCATGAGAAGGAAGGAAAGAAAAGTTGACGAAGCCCTAAAAATGCGAGTCAAGTTGACCTAGGGTTTTAGACACCTAGGGTTTCAGTATATAGGGTTTTGACACTTAGGTTTCAACCTAAGGATGTCAATGAGATATTGTAATTTATAAATAAAGGTCAAGAGGACCTGGGATGGGTTGGTGCTAGGTTGGTTGAGAGTTCATTGTCACTTTGAGATTGAGTGATTACTACTGTGTGAGAGAGAAGTGCTGGTGTGAGGGCCTTCTGTATTTTAAGATCTTTAGTAGGGTGAAAATATCAACCCTGCAGTTGAGTGTGCAGGGAGGGAAGAGAGAGAAAGAGAGAGAAAAATTCACAAGCTAAGAGTGCAGATAAGAACTTTATGCTTCCATCTTAATATATTATAAAGCATGGTTTTGTGGACGTATCCCTAGATAGAGGGTGAACCACATATATATTGTGTTATGTGTGATTGATATTGGGTTCTTTGTCATTTGATATGCTGCTATTGTGATATTGTGTTAGATCTGATAGATAGTTGTGCAAAGTAGATCTAAGCCGGTAATTGATATCTAAATGTTGTTTTGTTCTCGTATTGGATCCACTTTGCATTTCCTCTGGTTGTAGACACCTGTGTCTTGCAACCCCCTATAGCTACTTTGGGTGAGACTGCATCTGCCTCGCAGGTGTTTCCGAAAGGGCCATTAGTTAGGGTTTTGTTGGTTCGTTGTTGTACCATTGAACCTTGGGTCTTCCCTTGTGCCAATAGCTTCCAACCCACACTTTTCTAATGCACATGGTGAAATGAAACTATCTGGAGCACCAGAATCAAATAAAATTTTAACATTGACATGATTTAGCGTACCTAATGACTCCACCAACATGGATTGATGTTCTACCTGGCGATTATTAACCGCTGCATAAATATCGTGGCTACTACGTTCTCTTCCCATGGGGGCCTTTCCTTCTCTATGCACAAATCCTTCTTGCAACTCTGGGTAGTCACGCTAGTAATGGGGTCCTCCACATCCCTAACATGTAACACGAGATGGAACCCGCACACTGTCATGTGACAGTCTCAGAAATGATTTCCTTTCCTTGGAGCCCCTGCCCCTACTTTCTTCTCCCTGAGAAGGTCATGGACCCGCATGCGTCATTGGTGATGAGTGGGGTTTTGCATTCACTTCCATTGAAATACTTGTAGAAACTGTCCTAGGTGAGACTCTATTACCATAAGGAGGCAACCTAGAGCTCCCTCCCCTAGAGAAGGTCCTAGGGGCCTTCCCCACGAATCCAGGACGTTGTGGAAAGGTTGATCTCAAACCTCCATTTAAGCTCATATGATCCTCCGCATAACATGCATTTCAACTTCTTCCACTACTGATGACGGTTTTCACATAATTACCATGGCCCTTATCTTAGGGTTTAACCCACACAAAAAATGTTCTTCTTGTCGTTGATCAGTATCCATGTACGAGACATATTTGGCCAACTCCATGAACCTAATCTCGTACTCTTCAACGGTCCTGTTTCCCTGCACTAGAGCATGAAATGATCTCACCTGTTGTTCCTCATAGTAAGCCAACAAATAATTCCTTTAAAACCTTTCCTCAAAAATTTCCCATGAGACGGTGTCTGGCGTAAGGTGCAACTGCCTCTCCAGGTTACCCCACCAGTTCAAGGCACTGTCCCTCAACTGAAAGATCGCTATTTTCACCTTTGATGTGTAAGCATAGTCTCTTAAGGAGAAACATTGTGTCAGTCCTTCCAACCATGCCTCCACACATTCACTAGCACGATCCCCAACAAACTCTTAGAGTTTGATCTTCTATAGTTATCTAGTGATGTCCCTGGGTTGAGGTCCTCCCTATGAATCCCTCGACGCTTCAGAGTTACCCACTCCATATGGTGGGGGTTCCACTTCGACATCTACTGGTTGACGCCCCTTTAAAGCCTCATTAATAGCCTCCAAAGAGTGCAAAATGAGAGCTAATTCAAGCGATGGTGGTGGCAGTGTCGACGTTGGTGGTCCCCCCGACGATGCCCCTCTGCCCCAATTTCCTTGAATCCTAACCATTTGAAACAATTGAATCTGCATCAAACCAAATTCTTGTCAGGGAAAAGTCCAAGGCAATTCACATTCGCTCAACTTATACTTGAAAACATAGGGTTACGTGTAAGTCATTTTTTTTACTTGTCTGTAAACAAACGTTACTCTCTTTAGGGTAAGTGGCTAAAGGTCAGGGTTAAAGCATCTAATCTTGGAACTTCATCTAGGTAAGCTACTAGGTTGTCTCCATGCTAACTATGTTAGCATCATAATGTACTCGCCAATTACTCTAACTTAGCTATTTAGTCAAACATTTAACCCTTCCCTATATCAATGTACGACATTCATATTAACCACCTTTATAATATTATTACTATACATATCCTTGTAATACCACAATTTCCATATGTTTTTCCTTCATTACTATAATCTTAGTTACTTTACTATTTAACCCTTTATTTACCACTTCCATACATATTTTATAATATAGCAATACTTTTTATTTTTAATTTTTATAAAGGTTTATAACCATAACCGATATACACCTTTATAATCCATCAAATAT
>SNQJ01S0007389.1:318926-342212 GCA_010110895.2 Picea sitchensis | reverse complement strand
TTGTGTACTTGGTTTGCAGGTCATGTGGAGTTAGAGCTTGGCCGTATTATTTATATATATGCCTAATTATTTCTGTTTATAAGTCTCCTTTCAAGGATTTCACTTGTACATGTGAACAGTTCATGAAATGTTCATAAACATTTCATGGTTTTTTCTGGTTATTCACTAGTTCTGATTAAAGGGTTTCAGGGCTGCATATCCACGTTTTTTTTGGGGTTGTTTATAGAACATGTAGCATAATCTTTCATTTATGAGAATGGGTGAGCCCTATGTTTCAGTTTTGAAACCAGGATCTGATACCATTTGTAAGGCTTGTGCATACAGAGCCTCATACAAATAAATATAAATACACAAATTCTTTCTAGTTTACTTCTTTATTTACTGTTCCATCATAATAATAATCTTCAATAGTATAATGAGCATAATGGACAACAATATAATGAGCATAATGAACAATAGTATAAGGAAATGCATAAGGTATTTACCTCCACCTGATGTTGAGCCTGAAGTTGATGATGTTGTTGATGGTGTTGAACCTCAAGTTGATGGATCTTGCCCAAACTGAGTAACCTCCCAACCAACTAGGAAACACCTCTCTGACTCCCTGTCTCAAGGAATCCTTATGGTTTCCTGGCCCCAGAGCCCAAAATTCCCAGCAACAACATGCCCCTGTGAGAGTCCTTGAGCAAACTGTAAGAAAAATTGTTGCAGCCAAAACTGTTTCCTGCCACCCTCCTCCTTTCTCTCCCAATTTTCTTACCTTGCCATAAGCCAAAAATATCACCAAACCAAAGATGACTCCCCCTCAGTTCCCCCTTATCTCTTATCTTCCTCCCTCAAATCCATTTCCTCAACCTCCTTACCCCCCATTAATTCCTCAACCACCTTATCCCTCCCATTATTTGGTTCAACTACCAATAATAATAATATTATAATAAAGTGTCCATAAATCTATTTTAATAATTCATTAAACTAATATATATCATTCATGATAATTAAATAATTAATTAGGGTTGTTGCAGGAACCTGATCTAGATTCATTTCACTTGTTTGGTTTTCCCGAGATTTATCTTCTTGGAATTTCACATCTCTTCTTACTATCAATTTCTTGGTAATAAGATTATACATCATGTATTCTTTATAATGTTCACTATATCCAACAAATATGCATTTTTCACTTATATCATCAATATTTCTCCCCATCTCTTCAGGAACATGTGCATAAGCCACACAACCAGGAACTTTAAAATGAGAAAAACTTGATTTCATACCACTCCATGCTTCTTGAGGGACTTGATTTTCCAAACTGCTAGTTGGTGGCCAATTCAAAATATACACTAAGCATGCCAATGCTTCACTCCAGTATTCATTTGATAAATTCTTGTCTTTCAACATGCTTCTGGCCATATTCATTATTGTCTGATTTTTCCTTTTAGCTACTCCATTCTGTTGTGGAGTGTATCTTGTGGTAAAATGTCTCTTGATCCCATGCTTCCTGTAGTATGATGAAAATTCTTTAGAATCATACTCACCTCCTCGATTTTATCTGAGTACTTTGATGTATTTTCCACTCTATTTCTCTGTCAAATATTTAAATTCTCTGAATTTTTCAGATGTCTCTGATTTGTGCTTGAGAAAATAAACCAAAGATTTTCTGCTAAAATCATCAATAAATGTTAGAAAATAAAATTTTTGTTCTATTGACTGAGTTTGCATTAGACCACAAAGGTTTGTATGCACTAGCTTGGGATGTTCTTTTTCTCTATAGGAAGCATTGGGAAAACTATCCCTTTGGTGTTTGGCCAAAATACAACTCTCACAAGAGTTTTTATGTTCATTTGTAATGGAAAAACCTTTGACTATAGATTTCTTTTGTAAAACACTGAGACTACTAAATGGTAAGTGACCATATCTAAGATGCCACAACCAAGTCTCATATAAGATTGACACATTTTGGGCATATGACTGTGACAAATTAACATTCTATTTTCAGTCATTTGTATTATAGATATGATTTTGTTACTCGGTGCTTTGTCCAAGATTGTACACTTGGAACCTTAAAAAATGACTCTATATCCATGTTTATTCATCTGGCCTACAATCATTAGATTATGTATAAGACCATGTACATAATAAATATCATGAATATCCTTCTTTTCATCTTGCTTGGTCAATACAAAAATTACACCCTTCCCTAAAAATTTATTTTGATAATCATCTCCCAATTTAATTTGATATGTGATAGAGCTATCTAAACTAGTAAACAAATCTTTGTTACCTATCTTATGATTGTTGCAGCCACTATCCAACAACCAGAGAGCATGACTTTTTCTTGCTTCTTTTATGACTTGACATGAGAAAAACATTGATTCAGATGTTGTTTCTTCAGTGTTGGTAACATTTTCTCTTCCCCTATTCATATCTTCTTGATTTTTTATTCATTCACTTTCATAGTGACCAAATTTCTTACAATAATAGCACTGAATCCTTAATTTTTCAGTCTATCCTGACTGATAAAAATTTATCCCTCTCCCACTTTGGTTTTGAGAGTGCCTCTGTTCCAACTGTTCACTTTATTTTGAACATTCTAAAGTTCACCTCTCTGTTGTTTGAGAGCGTCCTCTACCTCATTTGTCTCTTATTATATTCCCTCGACCTCTACCTCTTCTTATGGAGGCTTGAGACTGAAATGCGTTCTCCAAAGATTCAGTATTTTGACTGAACCTATTTTCATGGGTTAATAGAGATCCCATGAGTTCTTCAACTGTGAGGGTTGACAAGTGTTTCGAATCTTCTATGGAAACTATGACCATATATTGATAAGGATATGAAGTACCTTCTCAATGAATTTATGTTCTTGAATGTCTTCTCCATGCATGCGTAGATGATTCATGATGCTTGTGATGTGGGTTGTGAATTGATCCACAAAATTATAATCCTTCATCTGTAGAGTCTCAAAACTTTTCCCGACTATGTGCAACTTCGCATTGTTTACTTTGGTTGTGCCCTGATAGGCAATTTTGAGAATATCCCATGTCTTCTTGGCATGATTTGTTGTTGCAACTTTGGGGAAAATATATTCCTCCAACCCTTGCTGAATGAGCCACAGGGCTTTGTTGTCCTTGTTCCTAAGTTCTCCAACCACATTTCTTTGTGTGTTTGTCATTTCTTGTAGATATTCTGGATCTGGTTCCTTGAACCCATTAACTACTACATCCCAACAATATTCAAACCGAATAAAATTTTTCATTTTAATAGACCAAACATCATAATTTTTTCCTATTAAAATTAGACCTCGTGCGAGAGCTAGAGTACTATTGCTAGATGCCATGAATATCCTGTAGAAGTCAGATTTCTCCTTTCTAGATTATATCTCGACTGAAATAGCTTTTCCTCTATTAAAACAGATAAAACCCAAAGCTAAAATCAACCTAGTCACCTCCTGTCTAGACCCTCAGGGCGACAAGTTGAAGAAAATTAAATTTCTGAAGTGCGGGGCTTTGGTCAAGACCTGTCCAGTCTATGGGGGTGACCAACTTCTCTTGGTCTCTCTGTGTACACAGGCAGGTTGCAACTAAACTCAAAAACATGATTTTTTGAAGGGTTTTTCCTTAAATTTTTGCACTAGAATGACTTGAAACACCCCTCCTCCTTTTATGGCTTGATCAAAATTTTGGCATCCTTTTGCATCTCTTTTTTTATCCCCTTTTAATGAGACATGCGATATTTTTTTTACATCTTTTTAATTATTTTTTTGGCATGCTTTTGCATCTCTTATGTGTCTCCCTTGTCATGCAAAAATGATCTAAAGAAGATGCAAATAGGAGAAAAAGGGTTTGCGGCCTTTATTGAATATTTTTTGTGTTCCTAAATAGTGGTTTCATTGCATCCTTTTTGTGTCCCTTTTCATCCCTTTTCTGTCCTTGTTACATCCTTTTTTCATCACAAAAAAGACACAAATTCTACCAAAAAAAAAGATGCCCCAAGAATACTAAAATTGACGAAGAAAGAAGAAGAATCCTAAGAGAGTGCTTCATCGTATTATTTTTGTGGGTTCATCTTCATCAACTCTTTTAACAACTCCAAATTCTTTTCTTCTCTAGACATAAACTTGGCATTATTTATCTTCAATAAAATTGAACACATAGTGATATTGTTACCATAATAACTATTTTCAAAAGTAACAATAGTTTCACTAAACCTATGATGCTACAAAAAGAAAAAATTTACATTTACATTTACTAAAACTTACATATTCTGAAATACTTACAATATGTCAAAAGAATGTATTTTGCATAACAAGAATACGACATAACATAGATAAACAATTTTTTCTGCACACTTCACCTTTTCACAAATCATTATTATCATCATTATTTAATTCATGAAATTAGAGGCATACCTTTTTTCTACATCTCACCCTTTTATCTCTTTCCCCAACATTCAAATCCTCTTTTCATTAATCATTGTATATGTCAATTTCATGTTCTTTATTAATATTCACACTACCCATTCTAATAATATGATTTATAAAATTACCCATTCTAATGTTTTAGGCATCAATAGATTAGAGCCCACTCTAATGTTCTTTTATTAAGAAATTCCTATTGCAATATTTCGAAATAATAATAATCACTTCCCAAATAAATCACTTATATGTTAATTTTATGTTCATTATTAATATTTACATCAGAATAAAACCCACTCTAATTATATGTTTTAGAAAATTAGGCACTAATGTTTTGGGCATCAATAGATTAAAGCCCACATTAATGATCTTTTATTAAGAAATTCCTATTGCAATATCTCAAAATAATAATAATCACTTCGCAAAGGCATTAATCTATCAATAGATTAGAGTCCACTCTAATGTTCTTTTATTAAGAAATTCCAATTGAAGTGTCTCAAAATAATAATAATCACTTCCCAAATGAAATGGAAGGGTGCAAAATTTGGCCAATGAGAATGCTTAAATGAAGAAAGGACTAGCCTAAAAATATTGTTTTACATAAATTTTGGTAGGTAACTGGTCATATTTTTAAATCCTTAAACCTTTGTAAAAGTATATTTTTTTATACTACATCAACTTAGTTTACCGTTCAAAACTTGTTTTTCCTTTTCAATCAAACTGTCAAATATTTATTCCTCAATTTTAGAAATTGCAATATTAACAAATCATTTCCAACATCAGAGTACTTGAATCATGATTTTAAACTGATATAGAAATATAATACTGGGTGGAATCACGAAGGTGGGTTACACTTTCATGACAATCGAGTCTCCAAAATTTCGAAAATCATTTTTTCGGCTGAACTAATTTTTTTTTTCGGTCGAAAGTACTATTTTTCGGCCGAAAACTCTTTCAGCCAAACCTTTGAACGTCAAGTTGAACGACACCCTGACGACACCGTCGATTTTCGTGTACAATTTTAACCGGACGGATATTTTTTCATTCGGTAACCTCTTTTCAGCCGAAAGATATTCCGACCAAAATAATGTTTCGACTGAAATAATCTTTCGGCCGAAATATTTGCTCGGTCAAACAAATGTTTATATATTATCTGCACATGACCCCTGCAATAGTTTTTGCAAGTTCATAGTTTGTTGTGCGAAGAGCGTTTGATGTTGTAGGCATGTGTTGTAGGCATTTGTTGTAGGCGTGTGTTGTAGGCCTGTTCTCTAGGAGTTTGTTATAGGCATGTGTTGTAGGCATGTGTTGTAGGCATGTGGTGTTGTAGGCATGTGTCGTAGGCGTGGTGTTGTTGGTGTTTGCAAAGAGCGGACGGGCGGACGAGCAATGGATGTTGGAGCAGCGACCAAGCAATGTTGTGGAAGTTGGAGCAGCGGGCATTCTTTCAAGTATGTGTATTTTAGAATTATAGATTAGAATTTAGGTTTTTAATTTAGATTTAGAGTAGAATTGTAGATTAGAATTTACATTAAATATTTTTTTTTATATTGTTGACATGGCCATATTTGGACCTGTACATGTACAGGTACATGTTCGAATTCGGGCCTGTACATGTACATGGAAAGGGATGAATATGGCCATGTCCATTATGTTTAAATTTTTTTAAATTTTAAACTTTAAAACAAGGCCGAATTTTAAATTTTTAAACAAAGCCGAATATCAAAGTTGTTTAAATTTTTAGAAAATTAAACAAAGTTTTAAAAAATTAATATTTTTAGTTAAAAATTCAATTTTAGAATTATTTTTAGAATGTTGATAGGGCCTTATCCAGCCCTGTCCATGTAGAATTTAGAATTTAGAATTTAGAAGTTATTTTGGAATTTTAGAATTTAAATTTTAAATTTCTATTTCTGGTTTATATTTTAAATTTCTATTTCTGGTTTAAATTTTAAATTTCTATTTCAATTTTAGAATTTAGAAGTCAATTTTCGATTTTTGACAGGGCCTTATTCGACTCTGTCCATGTACAGTGACAGGCCCAAAATCGGGCTTGTACCTATACATGGACAGGCCTGAGTATGGTTCTGTCAAAAATAATTTTATAATTTAGAAGTTAATTTTATAATTTAGAATATTACTCTATCAAAAATAATTTTATAATTTACAAGTTAATTTTCGATTTTTGACAGGACCTTATCCGACCCTGTCCATGTACAGTGATAGGATCGAATTCGGGCCTGTACCTGTACATGGACATGGTCGAATATAGCTTTGCCCCTAATGTTTAAATAAGTTTAAATTTTGAATTTCTAAACATGTTTCAAATGTGTTTATTCCTAGCCGAATTTTAAATTTTTAAACATGGCCGAATTTTAAATTTTTAAACATGGCCGAATTTTAAATTTGTAAACATGGCTGAATTTTCAATTTTTAAACAGGGCCGAATTTTCAAATTTTAAACAGGGCTGAATTTCGAATATGTTTAAATGTTTAATTTTAGAAAATTTAAAATTTTAGTTAAAAATTTGAGTTTAGAATGTTGACAAGGCTTTATTCGGCCCAGTCCATGTACAGGAACAGGCCTGAATTCAGCCCTGTCCCTATCCATGGATAGGGACGAATATGGCCCTGCCCATGTATAGGGACGGTCTTGAATTCAGGCATGTCAATGTACATGGACAGGGCCATATTAGGCCATGTCAATGTACATGGACAGGGCCATATTAGGCCATGTCCATGTAGTACCTCAAGCAACAGGATAATTATATCTAAAACCAGTAACAAAGGCCCAATTCCATATAAAATCCAAAAAACCACTAAGCAAATAAACAGAGGCCTAAAGAGACTATAAACTTTAGGGCAGGACACAGACTAGCTATTCTAACTATAAACAGTGAGACCACGGGCTAAGCATGACTGCTATAGGGTCACCACTACCTTGAATAGTACCCAAAGTGAACAAAATTAGACTCTGACAACAACTATAAAGAAGCATCACCATAAAGGACCTAGTACATATCACAATATTTAACAGACCTAACAAAAAACTTGAAATACAAAAATATGTCTATAGTAGTTGTTGCAATAGGAGCAAATATAGTACAACGTTGACAAAAAATCCACTTCTATGATAATATTATTGCTAATTTAATTTTTTAGGAAATTTAAATTTTTAGTTAAAAATTACAATCATGGAAACAACAGGGATAAAGGAAGTGTACAGAACCATGAATCAAACCTATTGTAGTCATATCAGCTAACTGTATAGGGTTGAACATGATGAAGTAATGAGTTAATATGATATGAGACCACAACAAGCCCTGTGAACAAACTGAATTACACTACATACTTTTCTTAGAAGTAATTCCATCATATTCATTCATAATGACACTGATGTTTCATTCTTATTGATTAGGGTCCTACTCCTAGTATAGGATATGAATAAGACCCATACCGGTTGTGCTCATATGTTACATGTATGCACTTCTTATACCTATTCATATTTATGGGATTGGTTTTAACTCAGTACTAATACAAATACAACAACATCATTTACAATCAACCTCTGATAATCTACTCTCCTAGTATAGGATATGACTCATACAAGAAGATTTGTTCATGTTTTATGATGTGTGTTTTATATGTTGTTATAACTAAGATTAATACATATCTAAATTGATGTGTGTTTCTAATATTTTTTGGATTTGTTTTCATTTTATGAAAAATTATAGAATTAACGGAATTAAATCTGAATTAAATATGATAGAAATAGAACAAAATTAATTTGGTCCCCGAGGTGTAGGACAGTCGGTGACAGAGTGTGTTGTTAAGGCACTCCTTGATGTTAAAGTCACCGGTTCAAAACCTGCAGGGACAAAAAATCCATCCATGTTAAGGGTTGGTCTGGCTCAGGCCAGGTGTGATCCTTAGGTGATTTTGATGGCTTAGATGCCCCTGAGTCGTGGTATCTTAGGCACAGGTTAGTCCCACATGTCACGGACAAACTAACAAAAAAAAAAAAAAAATAGAACATAATTAATTCTGTTAATTTTGTTCATGATTGGTATGTTAATTTTGTTCATGGTTGGTATGTTATTTTCTTAAGAATTTTATGTTGTTTTAGTATCCAAATAGTAAATTAAATCTAAATTTTAAAACAAAACATTACATATAATTGATTTTAGAAACTATGGTATGATCTATTGTGACAAATTTTTATAGTGTAGTATATATGACACTTAACAAGTCCTTTCCATATGTCCATCTATAAAGGACACGCACCTATATATGACTTTGTTACATCTATAAGAATGAATATAGGAATGTATTAACATCTTCGTGTGACCATATTTGTTATCCAGTTTATAAATAGTTCTAGGTAAATGAAACATAGTATAATTATTAAAATGGGTATATAAATATAAAGTTAATGAAGAAAGGTTATAAAGTTAAAGTATTAAAGTTAGGAAATCTCAAACTAATTCAATAAAGAGAAGGTAAATTTTCTTCAATTTTGTCACAATTAAGACTCACTCAATTGCATCTTCTTCAAAATATATATCCCATTAAAACTCACATTGTTATGTTTACAATAGGCTATGATGCACTGACACTTGAACTTATTGTCATGATTGCTCTCATTCTAGATTTCTAACTCCAACAAAGCCTCCCAATATCACATTTGCTCCATTTTCTCCACCTCATCTTAATATAACTTAATATTGAAGACAGTTTAAAAATTACTTATAGTGATGACCAAACTTATTGAATGCTTATCTTATTGATGATATCTATATTCATATAATATTACATAACACATATTGACCAAAGTTATTGAATACTTATCTTATTGATAATATTTATATTCATATAATATAAGTTTAAATTGACAACTTATTAATTAATTCATTAATAAGCTAGACATTAGTAACTAATGTTTTTATTGAACCATAATATTGTATGTGTTGGATATTTAGGCATAGCTAGCACCCACATATCCCACACGTAGAGTCCTATAATAACAAGCAATGTTCCTAATGCATATTATTAAAATGTTCACAACTAATCATGCATACAAATAGATAAAGTAAATCAAACTTCAAATAATCCTCATTAAAGAAAGAGTAATAATTCAACATTCATCCATCTTTAAAATTGAATTATTATAATTTAAACATGGTAGGAACTATGTCAGGAAACAAGGAATCACATATTGAATCCCAAATGTGATCCTCAATTGACTTGGAATCACCCAAGTCCTTTTAAAACCTTAATTCCATCTTGTATCTACCATCCCATCGTTGTTGTTTTGAATTGATTTCCCTTGCCGAACCCAACTTATTATTTTAATGACTTCTATATCTGGGTTTTATTGATTATTATGAAAATATTGTGGTTTTATCTTTTGTCCCTTATCCCTTTAGTCATTAATTTGTGCTTGAGCAGTCGGCTAGGAGCCAAATCGACGGTCGTCACTTCGGTGTTTAAATAGCTATAGATTCAAATGACCTACTTTTCTGTACATGGATGATGAGTGAAGGATAATAATTTTTCATGTTGTCTATGGACCCCTTACTTATATTTGAGTTGATTGATTCATGGATGAATTTCTAGTCTTTGTGCCTTCTTATGAGTGAGTACCTCTGTGGCTTGATTTATTAAAAATTTGGTTTATCTCTGCATGTTTAATTGCTTGAGCTTGGGTACATCTCTACTTTTTTATTGATAGACTGTGGAATGTGAATGATAAACCTATGAGTTGAATGCCAGTCCCTTGGTGAACCAAACTTCTAATTTCAATGACTTCTCTATGTGAGTTTTATTGATTATTATGAAAAGATTTTGTTTTTATCTTTCATCCCTTATCCCTTTAGGCATCAGTCTGTGCCTGAGCAGTTGGCAGGGAGACAAATCGATGGTCGTCACTTCGGTGTTTAAAGACCTATAGATTCAAATTCCCTACCTTTCTGTGCATGGATGATGAGTGAAGGATAAGAATTTGGTCTGTCGTTTATCCCTTATTTATCTCTGAGTTGATTGATTCATGGCTGAATTTTTAGTCTTTGTGCCTACTTGTGTAGATTTGTTTTTTCCTTGAAATTCATCCGATCAATATTTAATTTAATATGATTTGATTTTTAGTCAGTAACTGAATGAATTTCACTTTTTTCAGTCTCTTGATATGGCTTCTCTACCAAATTCAACACTCACTTTTGATATGGCTTCTCTTCCAAACCATAGACTCTTATCAATGAAAACTCTTCAAAAAGGAACCAGTCTCCCACTTTGGTGGTCTTTTCTAATTGTAGTGACCCATTGACTAAAGGAATAATTATAATGAATAATTCATTTTGGATAATAAAGTCTAATATGGGAACTAATTGTTATCCTCATTTATTATAACTTCATATAATATTTAAAGATGGGAACTAATTATTATTTTATTGATGATATTTATATTAATATAATATAACTTCAAACTGACAACTTATTAATTAATTCATTAATAACCTAGACATTAGTAATTAATGTGTTTATTGAACCATAATATTGTATGTGTGTTGGATATTTAGGCATAGATAGCACACACATATCCAACATGTAGACGATAATAACAAGAGATGTTCCAAATGTAATTTTTAAAATGTTAACAACTAATCATGCATACAAATAAATAAAGTAAATCAAACTTCAAATAATCCTCATTAAATAAACAATATTAATTGAACATTCATCCATATTTAAAATTGAATTATTATAATTTAAACATTGTAGGAACTATGTGAGGAAACAAGGAATGGCATATCGAATCCAAAACGTGATCCTCAATTGACTTGGAATCACCCAGGTCCTTTTAAACTCTTAATTCCATCTCGCATCTGCCATCCCTTCCTTTGTTGAAATATGTTGGAGTTTTGACTATATTGAACTAACTCTATATATAATCCAAATGTGAAATCTTCAAACCTTTCGACTTAATATCTTTAGTAGACAACTAGTATTAGTCATCACACATCTAGGGGAGTGTGGATAGCATGACCCTCCCACAATGTGAGGGGAGTGTGGATATCTATAGACATTACCCTTTAGAACCATTAAAATTGTGACAATTAAGACTCACTCAATTGCATCTTCTTTGAAATATATACATCATTAAAACTCACATTACTATTTGTAGAAATAGGCTTCATTACCACCATAAATTTTGTGACAATTAAGAATCACTCAAAATCATCTTCTTTTTAATATATATCCCATCAAAACTCACATTATTATGTTTACAATAGGTTATGATGCACTTACATTTGAAATTATTGTCAAGATTACTCTCAATCAACGTGAATTTCCACCTTATATGACTATATTTTATCTAGATTTCTAACTCCAGCCAAGCCTCACAAATATTACATTTGCATCACCTCATCGAAATTTATATTAGGAATACAGACAACCCTCATACCCATCCCATGTTGATGTTATTAGTGGGTGTGTGAGGTTATGAATATAAACTCTTTGTTTTGGGGATTTTAATGCATTGCATTATATGTGGTCTTAGTGGATCCAACCACAGAGAACTTTTAAGGAATCTTAAAGAAATTTTCTAATATGTTTTTTTTAGTGGATCCAACCATAGGGAACTTTTAATGAATCTTAAAGAAATGTTATAAGGAATATATATGTGGTCTTAGTGGATTGAACCATGTTTAAAGAATATGCACATGCTATCGAGTTAATTTTGGGTAGTTATCCAGTCAATGTAGAAATCCCTTAGTTTATAGTACACTTAGGTCCCTTTATTTTACTTTAGGTGACCATAAAGTATTTCACAGTTATGTATTTAATTCAACCATATCCACAAATATCCAACAATTTGTTCTTAAATCTCTCAAGTGATCCAACTATATATAATATAACATTTTCACAGTTCATATGTTATATAATATAACATTATCCAATATGTGATGAGATAAGAGTGCACCACTTAGTAAAGCAAGATTTCTTATGTGCCAAGATTAAAGGCATAACAAGTTGTTGTGCACCACTTACTAAAGATTTCTTATGTTATTAGTGGGTGTGTGTGGTTATGAATATAAACTATTTGTTTTGGGGATTTTAATGCATTGAATTATATGTGGTCTTAGTGGATCCAACCATAGGGAACTTTTAAAGAATCTTAAAGAAATTTTCTAATACGTTTTTTTTAGTGGATCCAACCATAGGGAACTTTTAAGGAATCTTAAATAAATGTTATAAGGAATATATATGTGGTCTTAGTGGATTGAACCATGTTCAAAGAATATGCACATGCTATTGAGTTAATTTTGGGTAGTTATCTACTCAATGTAGAAATCCCTTAATTTATAGTACACTTAGGTCCCTTTATGTAACTTTAGATGACCATGAAGTACTTCACAGTTATGTATTTAGTTCAACCATATCCACAACTATCCAACAATTTTTCCTTAAATCTCTCAAGTGATCCAACTATATATAATATAACATTTGCATAGTTGGTATGTTATATAATATAACATTATCCAATCTGTGATCAGATAAGGGTGAACCACTTAGTAAAGAAAGATTTCTTATGTTCCAGGATTAAAGGCATAACAAGTTGGTGTGCACCACTTACTAAATATTTCTTACGTTATTAGTGGGTGTTTGAGGTTATGAGGATTAAACTCTTTGTTTTGGGGATTCTAATGCATTGCATTATATGTGGTCTTTGTGGATCCAACCATAGGGAATTTTTAAGGGATCTTAAAGAAATGTTCTAATACTTTTTTTTAGTGGATCCAACCATAGGGAACTTTTAATGAATTTTAAAAAAATGTTATAAGGAATATATATGTGGTCTTAGTGGATTGAACCATGTTCAAAGAATATGCACATCCTATTGAGTTAATTTTGGGTAGTTATCCACTCAATGTTGAAATCCCTTAGTTTATAGTACAATTATGTCCCTTTATGTAACTTTAGGTGACCATAAATTATTTCACAGTTATGTATTTAGTTCAACCATATCCACAACTATCCAATAGTTTGTCCTTAAATCTCTCAAGTGATCCAACTATATATAATATAACATTTGCATAGTTCTTATGTTATATAATATAAAATTATCCAATCTGTGATCAGATAAGAGTGCACCACTTAGTAAAGCAAGATTTCTTATGTGCCAAGATTAAAAGCATAACAAGTTGTTGTGCACCACTTACTAAAGATTTCTTATGTTATTAGTGGGTGTGTGAGGTTATGAAGAATAAACTCTTTGTTTTGGGGACTCTAATGCATTGCATTATATGTCGTCTTTGTGGATCCAAACATAGGGAATTTCTAAAGGATCTTAAAGAAATATTCTAATACATTTTTTTAGTGGATCCAACCATAGGGAACTTTTAATGAATCTTAAAGAAATGTGATAAGGAATATATATGTGATCTTAGTGGATTGAACCATGTTCAAAGATTATGCACATGCTATTGAGCTAATTTTGGCTAGTTATCCACTCAATTTAGAAATCCCTTAGTTTATAGTACAATTAGGTCCCTGTATGTAACTTTAGGTGACCATAAAGTATTTCACAATTATGTATTTAGTTCAACCATATCCACAACTATCCAACAATTTGTCCTTAAATCTATCAAGTGATCCAACTATATATAATATAACATTTTCACAGTTGGTATGTTATATAATATAACATTATCTGATCTATGATCAGATAAGAGTGCACCACTTAGTAAGGAAAGATTTCTTATGTGCCAATATTAAAGGCATAACAAGTTGTTGTGAACCACTTACTAAATATTTCTTATGTTATTAGTGGGTGTGTGAGGTTATGAAGATTAAACTCTTTGTTTTGGAAATTCTAATGCATTGCATTATATGTGGTCTTTGTGGATCCAACCATAGGGAATTTTTAAGGGATCTTAAAGAAATGTTCTAATACATTATTTTAGTGGATCCAACCATAGGGAACTTTTAATGAATCTTAAAGAAAGATTATAAATAATATGTATGTGGTCTTAGTGGATTGAACCATGTTCAAAGAATATGCACATGCTATTGAGTTAATTTTGAGTAGTTATTCACTCAATGTAGAAATCCCTTAGTTTATAGTACATTTAGGTCCATTTATGTAACTTTAGGTGACCATAAATTATTTCACAGTTATGTATTTAATTCAACCATATCCACAACTATCCAACAATTTGTCCTTAAATCTCTCAAGAGACCCAACTATATATAATATAACATTTGCATAGTTCATATGTTATATAATATAACATTATCCAATATGTGATCAGATATGAGTGCACCACTTAGTACATCAAGATTTCTTATGTGCCGAGATTAAAGGCATAACAAGTTGTTGTGCACCACTTACTAAAGATTTATTATGTTATTAGTGGGTGTGTGAGGTTATCAAGATTAAACTCTTTGTTTTGGCAATTCTAATGCATTGCATTATATGTGGTCTTTGTGGATCCAACCATAGGGAATTTTTAAGGGATCTTAAAGAAATGTTTTAATACATTTTTTTAGTGGATCCAACCATAGGGAACTTTTAATGAATCTTAAAGAAATGTTATAAAGAATATATATGTGGTCTTAGTGGATTGAACCATGTTCAAATAATATGCACATGCTATTGAGTTAATTTTGGGTAGTTATCCACTCAATGTAGAAATCTCTTAGTTTATATTACAATTAGGTCCCTTTAAGTAACTTTAGGTGACCATAAAGTATTTCACAGTTATGTATTTAGTTCAACCATATCCACAACTATGCAACAGTTTTTCCTTGAATCTCTCAAGTGATCCAACTATAAATAATATAACATTTGCACAGTTTGTATGTTATATAATATAACATTATCCAATATGTGATCAGTTAAGAGTGCACCAGTTAGTAAAGAAAGATTTATTATGTGCCAAGATTAAAGGAATAACAAGTTGTTGTGCACCACTTACAAAAGATTTCTTATGTTATTGGTGAGTTTGTGAGGTTATGAAGATTAAACTCTTTGTTTTGGCAATTCTAATGCATTACATTATATGTGGTATTTGTGGATCCAACCATAGGGAATTTTTAAGGGATCTTAAAGAAATGTTCTAATACATTTTTTTAGTGGATACAACCATAGGGAACTTTTAACGAATCTTAAAGAAATGTTATAAGGAATATATATGTGGTCTTAGTGGATTGAACCATGTTCAAAGAATATGCACATGTTATTGAGTTAATTTTGGGTAGTTATACAGTCTATGTAGAAATCCCTTAGTTTATAGTACAATTAGGTCCCTTTATGTAACTTTAGGTGCCTTTTTCTGAACTGATATCCCTTGGCGAACCCAACTTTCTGATTTCAATGACTTCTCTGTGTGGGTTTTATTGATTATTATGAAAAAATTGTAGTTTTATCTTCAGCCCCTTATCGCTTTAGTCATCGGTCCTTGCCTGAACAATTGATCAGGAGCCGAATTGATAGTCATCACTTCGGTGTTTACAGACCTATAGATTCAAATGCCCTACTTTTCTATGCATGGATGATGAGTGAAGTATAAGAATTTTCCCCGTTGTCTATCCCTTAATTATCTTTTAGTTGATTGATTCATAGATGAATGTTTAGTCTTTGCATCTTCTACTTTTATTTGTATTGTGAATGATAAACCTCTCGGTTGAATGGCAGTCTCTTGGCAAACCCAACTTATGATTTCAATGACTTCTATGTGTGGGATTTATTGATTATTATGAAAATATTATGTTTTTATCTTCTATCACTTATACCTTTAGTCATCAGTCAGTGCCTAAGCAATCAACCAGCAACTGAATCGACTGTCGCCACTTCAGTGTTTAAATACCTCTAGATTCAAATGCCCTTCTTTTATGTGCATGGATGATGGGTGAAGGATAATAATTTATCATGTTGTATATGGACCCCTTACTTATATTTGAGTTGATTCATTCATGGATGAATTTCTAGTCTTTGGGTCTTATTCTTTTATGTGCATTGTGAATGATAAACCTCTAAGTTGAATGAATGTCCCTTGGCGAAGCCAACTTCTGATTTCAATGAATTCTATGTGTGGGTTTTATTTATTATTATGAAAATATTGTGGTTTTATATTCTTTCAATTAACCCTTTAGTCATAAGTCTGTGCATGATCATTCGATCAGGAGCCAAATCGACGGTCGTCACTTCGGTGTTTAAAGACCTATAGATTCAAATGCCCTGTCTTTTTGTGCATGGATGATGAGTGAAGGATAAGAATTTTCCATGCTGACTATGGACCCCTTACTTATTTTTGAATTTATTAATTCATGGCTGAATGTCTAGTCTTTGTGTCTTCTAATGAGTGAGTACCTCTGTGGCTTGATTGATTAAAAATTTGATTTATCTCTGCATTTTTAATTGCTTGAACTTCTGTACATATCTTCATTTTTATTGATAAACATTGCATTGTGGATAGATATTGAGGAGAGATGTTGACACTAGATTCTCCAAAAATTCCTTGCAAACGCTCTAGTTTTTCCCAAGAAGGAAGAACAAGAACTCCTTCTTCGACTGAGACTCCGAGTGAGCAACAAAAATCTCGTCAGAGGAGATTTTCAAACGAGTCTATGAATAGATCAACTGCAGAACCTACTCAAGCCATTGCTATGGATTCAACCTTCTTATATAGGTTGTGTATCGATAATCCTCTACCTGAGAATGTAGGGAATACCTCTAGACAAGATAATATTTATGGTAATTTTCTTTGATTTTTTTTATTTTTGTTGTATTTTTTTGTATTTAAATTTATGTGAGATTAAATCTTGAAGTTACTTTCAAATGTGTGTGTAGACAATCAATTTAGAGTAAGGAAGGACAATGAAAGAGAGAGTGGTTGTCACAAAGATTCAAATGTCAGCGCAGAGGTTGAAGGTGGATTTAGGAGGCCGCATTATCAAGAAACATAAGATTACATGTCTACATCCACCTATCCTTCAGATGTTGGTGATAAATTTCCCTGGGAAGGGAATACTGAAGCAATGATGCTTGAGTGATGTTCAGGTGTTAAAAAGAGGTTGAAAAATGATTTGGTGCTCTTGGAACTCCCTCAAGAGAACAAACAAAGCTTGCAAATTGTTTTACATTCATTGAGAATTTTTATGGATGCATATCAGAAGATGGGGTCAACCACTGACAGTTTTGTCGATCTAATGAGGTGGCGAAAGTTAGAGGTGATGGGTCCTAATAAATGGGTGGCGGTAAAATAGAGTTTCAAAAGAAGACTCCATTTCCATGTTCAATTTCAAAGAGTGCCCAAAGGGGAAGATGTTGAAGGTGCAATATTTTAAGCACCCTGACTTTGCAAGACATCTGTATAATAGATTTTTGGCGGTATATGAGAAATTGTCATGGAACGATGAGGTTCCACAATATTTTGCAAGACACTTTTTTACAAAGTTTTTCTTGCACATGCACCCTGATTATACTAGTCTACCGTCCAAATATTATGGGATTGGTAAATGATATACATATGATCACAAAGAGACATATCGAAGTGTGGCATTATCGAGGCCTCCACAACCTTTAGTACCTTTCTCAATAGGGGAATTTGCTTCACTTTCATATTTTCAGGCTACATCAAAAGTTGGCAAAGAGGCCAGAACTGCAATCAGGGAAAATTTGGAACCTATTTTTTATGGTGTTGGTGTTGGCATGAAGTGTCAGTGAGCGGAAGCCAATTCCTAGGACCCATTTGTTGATAAAATAGATGCAGAGTTAGATACAATGTTAGCAGAAGATGTTTTGGAGTATGAAAAATTTTGTCGGGATGGTTGGAAGAAGGTTATTCAGGATGATGACCTGAACCGCAGATTGGTATGTATTCTATTTAAGAAATTTTTAACACATTTTATGATAGTTTACTTCTAGTTCTAGATTTAGATATCATTGCCTCTATAGAAATAATCGTGTTCTTATTGTCATTAATTGTAGTTTGGAGATATGTTAAACGAATCTCCAGTAGGTAGGGGACTTGATTCGACAAGTTTAAATTTGAATGGGTTGAATTAAGTATGTATTTTCTAATAGTTGTTCAATCTCCACTCTTTTGAATAAGAGATCAACAACATTTATAATTTTGTATAATTGTGAACACATTGAATCCTAGATTTAGTTCTTAGTCGTGTTGTTCACAGATCCCTATTCCATCTCCTACTACTTGGGCAGGCTTGTCTCAAATCTCATTGGGAGATTTTGAAGAGGGTGGGAGTTCATAGGTATCATTCAATGTCTTAAAATCATTTAAATTTAATGTACTATAATCATTTAAATATAATTTTTCAATTTTTCAAATTTGAAATGTATTATATAGGCTAATGTGGAGAAGAGAGTACCTGAGAGTGTGCTCGGAAGAGATATTGGGATTGAGGAAGCAGAGGAAACACCTACATTAGGGAAGGATGTGTCCATTCAGGATGATTCATAAATGTATGTTCTTGACTTTTATCAAATTTTTAGTTTAGTCTTTCATATTCAACGCTTTGATCAATTATTTTGAAATATATAGAACCCCTAGATAAGTTTATAGTTGTCTTAAATGGTGTACATTCAAACTTATTTAAGGTTGTATGATGATGAAGACCTAATTTTGAACTTGAACATGTTTGAATATTGAGAACAGACTCTATCCCACATTAGAAAAGAGAAAGTTTCTAAATTTTCTTCGATTGCATTCCTTTCTTTATTGTCCAGGAATGATATAGAATGGACAAATTTGTTTTTTCTATATACAACGAAGTAAATTTCTTCTTACCATGGTATTTTCAAACTCTTAACAAAATTGGTTACTAATCACAAAAAATAGCATTCAATTAGATTTACAAATAAACTCACACATACTGTATATGTGAGCTAGCTTACATAATTTCAAAGAGAATTTTATTATATCTAATATGAATACATTTCATTTAAATGGTTTTTGAAGAATGTCTTAATATACATGTGCAGATTTGTGTTTTCTTCATGTACATGCAAGATTATATAAGAACATATATTCCACCGAAGAAAGAGAAAAAATATTTTTCGGAAGAATGGTTTTTAAAATGGAGATTTGTGAACTTTTTTAGATAATAAGTAGTTTTTTGGAAGAATGGCTTAATATGGATAGTTATTAGTCCTCTAGTTTGAAATGGAATCGTGAAATTTGATAATATGGCCACTGTAGAAGAAGAATAGAGAAGTATTTAACTACTCAGAAAATTAATATTTTATTGCTATGTAAATATGATCAAATAACATCACCTGGGATGAGAATTTCTGAAGGATTTGAGACTTTATCCATAAAGAGAATTTCACCTGAAAGATTTTGGACTTTATCCATAAAGAAAGAAGCATTTCTTTAGAAGAATGACTCAATATGGAGATTTGTGAATTTTATTCATACACAATTCTATATTTATTTTCAGATTATTATCTAACTCTAACTCACAATTTGTTTTGCCAAGAATATAATAACATCACCTGGGATGAGAATTTCACCTGAAGGATTTGGAACCTTATCCACAGGGAGAATTTCACCTGAAGGATTTGAGACTTTATCCACAAGGAGATAAGTATTTCATTGGAAGAATGACTTAATATGGATATATGTGAACTTTCTTCATACACAGTTATAGAACATAATTTTTCTCTTTAATTTTTTTAAAGATTTTAGATAAGATTTACAAATTGTTTAAATCATGTACTCTTAATTGGAGAGTAACTAGATCTTAAATTTGTTTAATTGTGATTGCTTATGTTATTATTTCTTATTGTTTATTTAATATATAGTTACAGTATATGTGCTAATATGTGTTATTTGTTTTTTTATTATATTTTTTTATTTTTACAGATGTCTAAATTATATTTAGTGAAAATTATGCTTACAATATATTTTGTGGGAAAGAGTATGTTGGAGGATGACACTTAACTCTTTTGGTATGTATGTTAATTTTTTTTAAATTACAATTTTTGAATTCTGTATTATTTTGCATGTTTGAATTGTAAATTTTTTATTTTTAAATTCTGTTTATTTTGCAAGGTTGAATTTCATGTATGAAGTGATCTATCTTAAAGCCAGAGTCCATAATTTTTGAGTTAAATGTCTTCGTTTTTGTTATCATCCTAAAATGGATGTGGAACTTATGTATTTTACAGTGAAACTATTTAGACTTTGATTATAATATATATATTTCATAATTTTGGAATTCAAAATAACAATTATTGTCTCATATTTGATTTCTCAAAGTTGATGGAAAAAAAGTGGCAAAGTTAACTAATAATAAACTAATGTTTTGTATATTCTCCTTTTTACAATGCATTAAATTAAGCATCAAACTTTTAAATATTTTTTGCTATGTATTAATTTAAATGTTTCATTTTTTGTTCACTGTGTACTACTAAAAATATGATTCTATTGTCAAAAAGTGACAAAGTTAACTAGTAAAAAACTAATGTTTTGTATATTCTCTTTTTTATAATGCATTAAATTAAGCATAAAACTCTTAAATACTTTTCTGCTATATATTAATTTAAATGTTTCATTTTATGTTCACTGTGTACTGTCAAAAAGTAACAAAGTTAACTTGTAATGAACTAATGTTTTGTGTATTCTCCTTTTTACAATGCATTTTAAATTAAGCATCAAGCTCTTAAATACTTTTATGCTATGTATTAATTTAAATGTTTCATTTTATGTTCACTGTGTACTGTCAAAAAAATGATTTTGTTGTCAAAAAGTGACAAAGTTAAATAGTAATGAACTAATGTTGTGTATATATTCTTCTTTTTACAATGCATTAAATTAAGCATCAAACTTTTAAATACTTTTCTTAATTTAAATGTTTCATTTTATGTTTACTGTGGACTCCCAAAAATATGATTCTATTGACATATCAACAAATAATTTTGACAGAATAATTTTAGCAGATTCTAGTTACTAATGAAAAAACAAATTCTATTTTTTTAGCAGATTCTCTTTTAATTTTTTTCTAGTTATTAGTGATTTAGTTGGTTACATAGATGCACTTAACCAATAAAAAAAATTAAAGGAAAAACTATTTAGGAAAGAAATGCACATGAGATATGCTAAATAAATTGGTTTACATAGATGCACTTAACTAATAAAAAAAAGGAAAAAAAAAAAAGGAAAAATACTCATATGGGAACATAGATGCAAACTCATAGAATGTGTTGTTGTTTAAATATATTTAAGAATATGCAAACTCAATAGATGGACAAGAAAAAAGTGAACTATCAAACATACAAGATTGTATCATTGCATATCTATTTAAGAATATATGATAGTAGACATCATGTTAAACCATGAAAAACTTATTTGAAAATATATTATGGTAGTAGAAAAAAATTTAAACCATGCAAAGCCTATGCTGGTATGAACTGGGTATGAACTACACTAAAAGTAAGAAACTTTCATGATCTACCAATTTACTTTCAAAAAACTTGTGTTTTATTTTGGAAGAAGGTAACCAATGTGGAATTCAAGGGAGGAGGTATGCATTTAAGCATTGTGTTTTAGATGTGCCAAGGAATAACACATACCCCTTGTACACCTGAGATAACATGTATTAAAGAGAATTGTACATTAGGAAAACGATTTGCAGACTATGGTTTAGTACTATTCACATAAACCCACATTTTTGTAAGGGTTTTCACTTGACTTTAGGAAAGGTTGTATTAATTTCTTTAACTTTCTTAGAGAAGAGATCTATTAATTACAATTTAATTCAATTGACTTTAAACAAGGTTTTATTAATTTCCTTAACTTTTTTAGAGAAGATATATATTAATTACAATTTAATTCTAATGATTAACACTTCTAAAAAATTTTACATGAAAATCAATTTAATTATTAAAATGGATATTCTAAATAATTTCAAATTTTAAATGTATTTATCAAGTTAATAATTAGAATGAATATATTAGTATATATATTATATTATTAGCAAAGCGTTATTACAACGAGTGGAAGAGATGTTTAAATTGTTTTTAGTTGTTAGTTCATATTAATTTAAAAAATGGAAAAAAAAATTACCACTTAAATAAGTCAATGCTCTCAAATCAAGGATAAAAGAGATGTTCAACTCTTCTTTGATGGGTGCAATAGTAATAAAAATAAAATTCTCAAGATAGAAAAGATATCTAAATTAATTATAGGTAATGTTTATACAATAAAATCTAGAGATAGAAGAGATGTTCAACTCTTTTTTGGTTTGTGTGTTAACAATAAAACAAACTGCTCAAAATAATGTGACAATAAAATAAAACCTTAAAATGAAAGATATGATCAACTCTTCTTTAATTTTATCATGTAATCACTAAAAAAATCCTAAAGCTATAAGAGATATTCACCTAAAGGTTCATATACCCTTGAATCTAATACAATATTATTAAAAAAAAATTACAAAAATACTATTGAAAAAAGTAAGTGTCAATGGAAATGGTGTTTAAAATTTTTTTAGTTTAAAATAAAATGCTCATACAAAAGGTATACAACTCAATTTTGATTCGTGTAATTCTCATAAAATAATTTTGATTGGTGTAATGGTTGAAAAACACAGATAAAATACGGTTGAACCATATTTTATCTTTGTTTTTTAAGAATGATCTGTAGTTTTTTTATACATACCCTTTTTATAAATATCCTATTTGGAAATATGTTTGAATATAGTCAAAACAAATCATCAAAATCTGAAATGTACTTTCAATGAAAAATAAAAAATTCTGGAATGTACATGTGCCACTTGTTTAAAAGCACCGTAATGGTATTGCATCTTCAATTATTTGTTCATGATCGACTTTGGACATTTTTCATTTTCTA
>SNQJ01S0007389.1:292317-314888 GCA_010110895.2 Picea sitchensis | reverse complement strand
TACAAAGACCTTCTAACAGAAACCAATGATGACAGGGAGACAACAATCGAGAAAATAACCAAGAACATACCTTGCTTGGTGACTCAGGAATATAATGAAGCCTTAATGAGGCCCATCACTCAAGAGGAAGTGGACTATGGAGTCAAATAATTGCCCCCAAGGAAAGCGCCAGGTCCAGATGGCTTCACCACAGACTTCTTTCATCACTGCTGGGACATGATCAGGGAAGAGGTTCGGAAGGTAGTGCAGGAATCTAGAACCTCATGTTAGGTCCTGTCTGCCCTTAATGCCACATTCCTCACCCTCATCCTGAAAGAGGAGAGAGTCACTCACCCCAAACAGTACAGACCGATCGCTCTTTGCAACGTCATCTACAAAATCATCACTAAGGTTATAGCCACACGTCTGAAGCCAATCCTACCTCTTGTCATATCCAAAGGAAAATAAGGCTATGTAGAAGGCAGGCAAATCATGGATGCCATCATCCTCACTCATGAGGTTATTCACTCATTGAAGATGACCAAGATCCTAGGTATGCTCATCAAACTCGACCTTTCAAAATCCTTTGACATAATCAGTTGGCAGCACATGCGCTCTATGCTAGAATCCTTTGGTTTTGGTAGACACTGGGTGAATTGGATCTTGAATATCATCTCCTCATCCTTTTTCTCGGTACTGGTCAATGGAGTGCCCTCACAACCTTTTTCCCCCACTAGAGGAATCTGTCAAGGAGACCCCCTCTCTCCCTTCCTCTTTGTTTTAGTGGCAAAAGGCTTGGGACACTACCTTAAAGCATCAATCCTGGAAGGTTCCCTCAAAGGCATCCCCATGCACAACATTCAACCAATCCCCTCGCATATCCAGTTCATTGATGACACCCTCCTCTTGAACACCCCTACAACTCGAGAAGCCACCAAACTCAACTACATTCTCACTGACTTTGCGGATGCGTCAGGTATGGCCCTCAACCTTGATAAATACAAACTCTACTTCTTCAACACGTCAGTCACCATCCAAAATCATATTTCCTGCCTCCTACGCATACCCAAGAGATCCCTTCTATCCAATTATCTCAGCATACCCCTCACAGGGGCGCCTGCATGCTCCATCTTCTGGGATAGCCTGCTTCTCTCCATTTCCAATAGACTCAATAGATAGACCTTCAAACCTCTTAATATTACATCTCGGATTCTCCTCAAGTCAATCCTGCAAGCCTTGCCAACCTACATGTTCATGGCCCTAACAAAACCTAAATCTGTTATTCGATCCATTAGGAACATACATCGCAACTTCTTATTGCATGGGCACCAAATCGATAAGAAGAGGGCTTTAGTGAGTTGGGATAAGCTTTACAAACCCAAAGTTATGAGGGGCTTATGGATCCACGACCCAGGAAAACTTAATCAAGTTATGGGAGCTAAATTATGATGGCAATGGCTTAAGCACCCTATAGAACTCTGGGCACAAATTTGGAAACAGAAGTATGCCCCGACCACCCAAGTAGATCAACTAATCAGATTCAATGACCAGATTCAGGAATCTAATATCTAGAACACAACCTGGCTCAAAGAGGAGGACTTTACAATGGCCCCAGTGTGGATCAGGCTCTATTCCTTGCCGCAGGAGTTCTGGCTGGAAGAGATACCTATGGAATAGGAAATATAGTGGGACGATATGTCAAATTATCAAAAGCCACAAAACAATGAAAATACACCTCCTATGCTAGGATCTGTGTATACATGGACATCTCAAAAGCATTACTAGTTTCAGTAACCCTAGAATATCAGGATGAAGATTGGAACCACACAATAGACTATGAACACATCCCCTTTCGCTGCAGAAAATGTCATGAGCATGGCCACCTCTTCTGAGACTGCCCCCTGAATGCCCAATCCCCCAAATCCAAAGAGAATAAACAAAAAGACGGCTTCACTACAGTTACAGGACGAAAAAGGAACCCACCATGGAACCAGAATCTAGAGAACACTCCAAAGATAATCACTAAGAAATCCTATGATATTCTGAATCAACTGTCGGAAGAGGAAGAGATCCAAGATCCCCATAAAAAGAACAGCCAAGAGAAAGGAAAAGGTCAGGCCGCGTATCCATCTACCCAAATAAAAGAAGATCACCAAGGAGAAAAACCGGGGAAAAATGGGAACACCCTGATGCAGCTGAACGAATAAGACCTGGCAGACATAGATCTTGAAAAACTAGTGGAAGCCCTTAATCAAAAGGATCTACAAACCATCCCTGTAGAACAATTCAGAAAGGTTCATAAGGTCTTCATAGATTCCACAACTAGATCCACAACATGGCTGGGCATAGCCACAGATCCAAGCATAGACTCAAACTACACTCCATGGGAAAAAAAAATGACGGGGATGCAAATCCTCCCATCGGTTCATCAAATAGGTAGGGAACTTCATTCTCAACTTAGGCAAGGTCCAAAGGCTCTCGGAGGGTTACCTCCACCCACCCCCCAATCATCATGATGACGATCATAACCTGGAACATCAGAGGACTCAACGGAAGATCCAAGCAGAGGACTCTTCGATACTGTATACGTGTAGAAAATCCAGATGTTCTCCTATTACAAGAGACAAAATGTATTGGAGCAGACGCATAAACTATCTTTCACTGTTGTTGGAGAGGGTGTGACTCCCTCCACACAGATTCTTTCAGTGCGTCAGGAGGATTAGCAATTTTATGGAACCCCACTACCATCACAATAGATTGAACCTTCTCTATTGTAGGTTCAATTACAACACACTTCACAGTCATAGGATCGACCAAGGAAGGGGCAATCACAAATCTCTATGAACCTCAAAGCCCACGGGACGAAGAGAGCTTCCTCAAGTGGATAAATTCCATCAGATCACTATTGAGCATGCCCAACTAGGTGATGGGAGGTGACTTGAATATGATCCTGACTCTGGATTAGAAAACCAGAGGAACTAAACAGCTGGAGCAAGATAGTGGTGAGTTCAAAACTCTCATTGACCAGCTAAAACTTGTAGATATAGAAGCCCGAAATGGCATTTTCACCTGGTCCAATCAAAGATATTGACATCAACAGGTTGCTTGCCGGCTAGATCGCTTCCTCGTAGCGGAATCCCTGCTGGTGGTGGATCTTGCCATAGAGGCCAACATTCTCCCAAGAGCAGGCTCAAACCACTGGCCCATCTCACTTTGCCTGGATGCAGGAGCGACGCCAAAACTCAAACCATTCAGATTTGAGAAATGTTGGCTCTCCCACCCTGACTTCCATCGGCTAGCAAAGTCTTGGTGGAACCAGGAATAAATAGAACACGACACCTATATGCACAAATTTTAGCAGTGACTCAAAAATTTCAAGTTACATCTGAAGCTTTGGAATAAAGCCACCTTTGGGAATATATTTCAACGAATATAGGAGATTGAGAACAGATTGGAAACTGTACAAAAGACCCTGATATTAGGAATCAGGACCACAAAATTAATGAAGGAAGAAGAGGAGCTTCAGGCAGATTTAGAAGAACGAAAAAAGAAGGAAGAAATCCTATGGCGTCAAAAATCCAGGGTACAATGGCTCAAAGAGGGCAAGGGGAACACCAAGTTCTTCCACAGAGAAATGGTGCATCACAGATACATAAATAGGATAACTCGGCTGGAGCATGCTCAATCTAACCCCATACGAGAGCACAACCAAATTGTCGAGGAACTAACCAATTATTACAAAGACCTTCTAACAGAAACCAATGATGATAGGGAGACAACAATCGAGGAAATAACCAAGAACATACCCTACTTGGTGACTCAGGAATAAAATGAAGCCTTAATGAGGCCCATCACTCAAGAGGAAGTGGACTATGGAGTCAAATAATTGCCGCCAAGGAAAACGCAAGGTCTAGATGGCTTCACCACAGAATTCTTTCATCACTGCTGGGACATGATCAGGGAGGAGGTTTTGAAGGTAGTGGAGGAATCTAGAACCGTCCTGTCTTCCCTTAATGCCACATTCCTCACCCTCATCCTGAAAGAGGAGAGAGTCACTCACCCCAAACAGTACAGACCGATCGCTCTTTGCAACGTCATCTACAAAATCATCACTAAGGTTATAGCCACACGTCTGAAGCCAATCCTACCTCTTGTCATATCCAAAGGAAAATAAGGCTATGTAGAAGGCAGGCAAATCATGGATGCCGTGATCCTCACTCATGAGGTTATCCACTCATTGAAGACGACCAAGATCCTAGGTATGCTCATCAAACTCGACCTTTCAAAATCCTTTGACAGAATCAGTTGGCAGCACATGCGCTCTATGCTAGAATCCTTTGGTTTTGATAGACACTGGGTGAATTGGATCTTGAATATCATCTCCTCATCCTTTTTCTCCGTATTGGTCAATGGAGTTCCCTCACAACCTTTTTCCCCCACTAGAGGAATCTGTCAAGGAGACCCCCTCTCTCCCTTCCTCTTTGTTTTAATGGCAAAAGGCTTGGGACACTACCTTAAAGCATCAATCCTGGAAGGTTCCCTCAAAGGCATCCCCATGCACAACATTCAACCAACCCCATCACATAGCCAGTTCATTGATGACACCCTCCTCTTGAACACCCCTACAACTCGAGAAGCCACCAAACTCAACTCCATTCTCATTGACTTTGTGGATGCCTCAGGTATGGCCCTCAACCTTGATAAATACAAACTCTACTTCTTCAACACGTCGGTCGCCATCCAAAATCATATTTCCTGCCTCCTACGCATACCCAAGAGATCCCTTCTATCCAATTATCTCGGCATACCCCTCACAGGGGCGCCTGCATGCTCCATCTTCTGGGATAGCCTGCTTCTCTCCATTTCCAATAGACTCAATAGCTAGAACTTCAAACCTCTTAATATTGCATCTCGGATTCTCCTCAAGTCAATCCTGCAAGCCTTGCCAACCTACATGTTCATGGCCCTAACAATGCCTAAATCTATTATTTGGTCCATTAGGAACATACACCGCAACTTCTTATTGCATGGGCACCAAATCGACAAGAAGTGGGCTTTAGTGAGTTGGGATAAGCTTTGCAAACCCAAAGTTATGAGGGGCTTACGGATCCACGACCCAGGAAGACTTAATCAAGTTATGGGAGCTAAATTGTGATGGCAATGGCTTAAGCACCATATAGAACTCTGGGCACAAATTTGGAAATAGAAGTATGCCCCGACCACCCAAGTAGATCAACTAATTATATTCAATGACCAGATTCAGGGATCTAATATCTAGAACACAACCTGGCTCAACAGACATTTAGTTCAGAAATATGCTTTTTGGGAAATCAGGAATGGGGAAAGCGCATTGTTCTGGCAGGATTCATGGAAACAACAAACGCCTCTAGCCACACTAGAAGGACTCAACCCCCTTCGGCATGCATTGCAACCTGGCATCTTCATATGGGTTAAGGATCTTTGGAGAATTCCTGATAGGAACCTACCATGGTGCAATTGGAAGACAGAACACCTGAAACTACATCTCCCAAGGGAAACGGATCTCCATGCCTGGTGAGCCTACGCAAACCATAGGAAAATACCTACTAGGGAAGGCCCAGACATTCTCAAATGGGGGCAGTCTACCACAAGCATTTTTTTTTATCAAAGAAGCCTACTACTTGCAGGGGAACTATCAGGATCATGCTAAGGAGAGTATCTGGGGAAAGATATGGAATTCCACACTATGGCCTAAAGTGTCCATTTTCCTCTGGTTCACAGTTCAAAAACGCATCCTCACTTGGGACAATCTCAAAAAGCGGGGTTTCATAGGCCCTTCAATCTGCCCCCTTTGTCAACAACAAGAGGAAATGATGGAACACCTCTTTAATAATTGCCACTATAGTCAAACTATTTGGGATATGGGGTCTCAAATAATGCGATGATCCAATCGAAACAAAAACAACATCAACGAGACCATAGAAAATTCAGACTCACTCACCTATCAGAATCCAATTCTAGCTCGCATTTGGTAGCTCTTTTCGGGCTTCACCCTCTAGAAAATTTGGAAGGAAAGAAAAAAAATATTCTTCCAATCACAAGCCTCACCTACCTCCTCTACTTGGGACAAAATCATGAATCTAATCCGAGAAACGATCAAAAGAAGGCAATGGAAAACTGAGGACTTATAATGCAGTCCAGGTGAATGGTTTATCCTCCAAAATTGGCACCTTAGCCTGGCTGACACTCCCACTTCTTCAGTGGCCAAATGCTACACTAGTAGCCTGACCACTTGGACCCCCCCACCAACAAAATTCATAAAGATTAATTTTCATGGGACTTCAAAAGGAAATCCAAGTCCAACGGGCTTCAGGGCAATCCTCAGGAACTCAAAGGGAGAAATTCTCCACCTAGTAGCAGGTTTTCTAGGATTCAACACAAACAACGTTGTTGAGCTCTGGAGCCTCCTACAAGGAATCAAGGTTGCAACAAATCATCATTATAATAATATCATTGCAGAGGGGGATTCCCAGATCATCATCCAGCTCATAACCAAAATTCTTCATGGAGAACACCCCCTGGAAATCTCACTGAGTTGGAGACTCTCAGGACTCTTGGAGGACTTTGTCTCCCTCCTACGGCCCAACCTTACCATCATTACCTCTCACGTGAAAATGGATGCAAACAAGGTAGCAGATTGCCTAGCAAATGAAGGAGTGGCTACCATGATCGAGCAGATCCACAAGAATGTGGAAACTTCACCTCGCTCTGAAATCTCAGAATGATGCCAGGACTTAGAAAAATTGAACTCCCCAACCCCCGATGGGGTGACACAAGGCACACAAATACTACGTCGCACTAGTCCAAGCCAAGCCATAAATAAGGCAGGCTGACTCCCATCCCCTCGTCATTAAGTATGGGAGTCAGCCTTAACTGCCAGCCAAGAGCCATGGGACTGCTCCCTCACGTGAACATACCAACGATAAGGAAATTCAATGTTTGGGGGGAGATAATGGTAGCCTTCATGTCACCCCTCCTTCTTACAACCCAGTTATGCATCAATTCTCTCCATTTCACCTTCGACCCGCACCAGGTTAGCAGTTTCATGCTCTGGTGCGGCCATTGCAACACCTCCTGCAATTTCACCATTAGAATTTCCTTCTCGATTCCATGGGAGACAGGTAAGCCATGCCGTGGCCCTTCCGTGTATAGTTTGGTTGCGAGACAGAGGCGACAGCAGAGGCTAGAGTGGGCGCTCTCCATGGCCCGCACACAGAGAACTCAGCCAGCTCCCAGGGAAGGAATGGCCTAGTCACCTCCAATGGATTATTTGGAGGAGGTCATTCAGGAGGAACCCATATAGATCCCTCCAGAATCTCTTATCTTCACGATGCCAGAGAATTGGTAGCCTCCAAGCAGCTTCCCTGAGGAAGACACTCATTCAGTTACAGTCGCTCACCAAGAAGCCAACACCATGAAGGAAAAAATGGAGGAGTTCCACCTTTTCTATGTCAAGGAAGAGTTCACAAAGGAGCTCCTCCATATGGCCTCTCAAGATTCGACACTTTCAGTGGGCTACGATCCTTCTAGAGCCGCTGTGCAAGACGAAGACCCCAGGAAGAAGGTAGGAGCACATGGAAGGAGCGAGACAACGGAGCACCGGGATGAAGTAAAGAATGGAATGCAAGCTGCAACAGATGAGGTTGTGGAGGGTGGCATGTCGAAGGAGGGTGGCGAGGTCCTTCCACCACCTCCTATCTCGATTTCACCAGATCAGTGGTGTGTCCCCCCACCCTTCTTCCACCCGAAACAATTAGACTTGGTGTTTGACCTGAGAATCCAGATGGAAGACCAAGTCTACCGTGGAACACTCATGCACCAATGCATCAATATGTTGTATGAAGCTTTCTCCAATGCACCAGTAGGGAAAAGAGGTCTGACATGTGCAAGACGTTATGCCCTTCCAACTCGGAATGGACCGCACAACAAAGACCCCGACAAGGCCACCTCTAGAACCAACGAGTAATTACATGGCTAGGAATTCTTTTTGGTTCTGTTTAGATGTTAAGGTTCTGGTTATGGGTTCGATCGGCTCAAACTCTTTGATGGCATGGGACCTCTTTTAGTTGTTTTTTATGATCTTTGGATAATCTCGAATTTGGATACCATGTTGTTAGAAAATCCTTACCACTTTCATCTACACCAAGGGAATGAATGTTGGAAAATCCTTACCACTTTCATCTACACCAAGGGAATGAATGTTGGATAATCTTGAATACATCTACAAGTTACTTGAAAAAAATTAAACATAAAAATTACCTTCTCTAACAAGATCAGAAACTCTATCGCCATCAACTGACACTATAGTTTCATTTAATTCCATCTCCTCTGAGCTTGCAAGTGGAATTTTCCATTTTACATTAAGTTTAGTACGTCCCCAAGCTTTAACATATCCTTCATTTCCATTCTCGCAAATATCTATGGATTCTGTGTCCTCTATGTAAACTGAACAAAAACAAGAGTCATTTCTTCTATCAAATGCAAACCCATTTTGAAAACGTTTTTTTTTAACTAAATGTATTTTTATTTTCCTGAGTATTGTACTGGCATCATATGGGATTGATCTATTTACATCTTTGATTCCTACTTACCAAAAAAACCTCCACAAGACAAGAACTTGTTAACTTGAAATCTCTCAAGAAAATGATTGAAGATTGAATATAAATTTGAACACGTTCAAATTTATATATCCTGTGTACATACATGTAACATTTATATATATACACACTTGCGCACATCCCTTTACGGATTATAATCATGGCTTAAAGCCATTTTTTTTCACCATTCAACAACTTGTTCAGCAGATTCAAATCGATCGGTATGAGGGTTCAACTGATACCTTTGAAGTGATTGTTTTATACATGCCCCTGCACCATCGTGCTCTCCTTTTCCATGACCAGTCTCAAAAAAATTCCAACAATGTGTAATGCTTAATTTTTTATGAAGACGATATAACCAATAGAATGATTGTGAAGATTTGAACTGAACCGCACACCCATCTGACCATATCCAATGTCAATTGAATCTGATTTCACGTTCTTTCAATGAATCATAAAATTTATCAAAATAATGTTGTACATAATGTGTGTTATGTGCTCAATCATCACTTATATAAAAGTGATATTATTTAATAACATGTCTATTTTCATTGGTTGTTTCTATGTTATCAAGACTCCGTTGAGCATTTCTATATAGAACGTGAACAAAAATTGTGACTTGATCAGAATGATAATATTCAATCTTTATTTCTTTTTGTACAAGGAATGTGCAATTCTCTGCAAAATCAACTACAGACAAAATTGTATTTGGTGGAAACACTTCAGGGGATTTTTTGAATTTTAGATCTTTCCATCGATCTCTATGTGAATTCTTGGTGTATTTATAGATTTATTCCTCAAACTTCTTGAAAAAACCTATCACACAGATTTTATCTACCTTAAAATCAATTCTTTTGGAAATAACATTTGAAGAATGTGAATTTGTGTTGCTCATATATTCATATCTCTTCCAATTGACTCTTATATTATAAAATGATTGATCATTCATATCAGTATGATACTTTAAATGAAACAAACTTAGATTTCCACAACGATCACATTTCTTTCCACCAACACATTTTTTTTTGTAAAATAAATTATCATCTTTTCTTTCACATAGAATTTTAGATATAAAAACATGGAATGTCAAAGGAGGAGTTGAACCTGGCCATAACATTTTACCAAAATCCAAAAAAGTGTCGTAATACAACTCAAATTCCACATGATAACGACAACAACAAGTGTCACGAACAATGATGGGTCTAACAAACCATGGGTTTTTTTGCACAAATGTATTGATGAAAATTTTAACTTCTTTGTTCTCTTCTTTGAACTTATTGAACAACTCTATTTGTGTCATTGGCAATATATGTTTTGGATGTTCTTCATATTGTTTTTGTGCTATTCTTCGTCGCAACACATCCCTTGTATGTGGTGAAACATGAGATTCTTCCAACCAACAATTACAGGGCAATTCTTTAACATTTTCTGCAAGTCTATCTTTGTATGGTTGTCTAGAAATAATTGTCCAACAAGCTAATTCATCATTTACATATATTTGCAATCGAAATTTTCTATGATTGTGCAATATTTTTCTTGACGTTCCCATCGTTTTTTCCATATGTCCTATCAAACGATCTTTTATATTGCTATATGAAACAATTGTTGTTTGTATCGCTCTATGTGCAACACAGACATCTTCTTTTTAAGATTTTCCAAAAGATTTTAATACACTAGTTATATTGTTAAAGACATTATGTTTCACCTTTGTATCCTTTATTGACTTTTAAATACTTAATAATGATGTAGCTTCTTTTAACTTTCTTGACTTCATTCGACAAAGTAAAATTTGAGCTTGTACTATTATTAATTCATCTTTGAAAAAATTATTATACATATTCTTAGTTCGATATCTTATATAATGCTTAGCTTTTTTCTTCCCAAATTTGTCAGTATCAACATTTTATAATATTTCATCATCAATGTTGATAGATTTTCCTGCATATTTCAATTTAAAGTTTATATTAAAAAAAAAAAACCTGAACAAAAATTCACTAAATTATATATACTTGAGTGCTCATCTTGTATTATCTAAATTTATGTACATACCTATAGGTGATTCCTCTTCTGCTTCAATTTCGATTTCAACGTCTTCTGCTTCAATTTCGGTTTCAACGCCTTCTGCTTCAATTTTGGTTTCAACGTCTTCTTCAACATTTTGAGACAAATCTATTTATGTTTTTTGAAAAACATCAAATTGTAATTACAATCAATTATATTATTTAATATATTTTAAATTTGAATTTTGTACTTTCTGAATACAGTTTGAATGTGTGTCGTGTGCTCGATCATCATATGTGCATGCATACCTAGTTGAACGTCTTCTTGTCGAAAATATCTATTGACATTATCATCGTTTATTTCTTCAATATTTACAGGTTCTTGTTTCTTTTTCCAATAAGGCTCTTTACTTTGTTCGATTTGGCAAGTATCATCTTGAGTGAGATAAAAATTTCTCTTGCGCAAACTTATGTTTCCCATGAATCTGTAAAAGATCTGTTCAACAAAGACTTCACCTTGAAAAAATGCTCAACATTTGTCTTTCAACATATAAATTGTTATTCCAATAGAAACTTGAACAAACATCAATTACCTTATTCAACAAAAATCAAAAATATGATTTGAAACTTTGTTTAGGTGCTCAAGAAAACCATCATGTATCGATATCGATCCTCCAATTAAGCCTATGGAACAAAGGGAAGAAATAAAAAAAGAAAAGAATACAGTTGCAGTCAGTAATAAAAATGTTTTGAAATCCCTATCCCCGAGCTCATATTTGTATATCCATCCAATGAATTGTGTTAAATGTGTTAGGCCAAAAGTCTATTTATACAATTTGGCGTAAAATGAAATGATACGACGTGTCTTTTCATTTTTTCCAACCAATGGAATTCATTCAACAGCCTTTTGGCCGAAATAAGGTTGTTTCGGCCAAAAACCTTAGAAATCATTCAGTTTTGATGGTTTCCATTAGGTGTTATTCTTTCGGCCGAAATAATATTTTTTCGACTGAAAGATTATTTCGGCCAAAAACATGAAATTATGATTGAAAACAAAACCAAAGAATTGCCCCAAGCTTACCTGAACTTCGGAGGTTGCAGACTCTTGCAAATACTGAGAATTTGGTTTCGAAAATGACACCATATTTTTGGCAAACATTATGATTTTCGATGAAATGAAATATTGTTATCTCTAAAAATATATAGTGAAAATTTTAGAAAAAAATATATTCATAATCCTTAAATTGTTCTTTTCAAAAGGGTCTATTTAGATTTTAGTTTTAAGTAAAACTTAAGATAGATACAAGATGTAGAAAAAAATGTGTTTAAAATCTGCAACGTTTTCAGCTTGGTCAACTTAAAAAAATTCTAGAAATTATAATATTCATCTGTTAGAGTTGATTAAAAAAATAAGTTTAATAATAGATACATTGTTGTAGGAAAAACTAACTCATTATCATTTCTTTTATGTTTAAGGAATGTACTGTTAAACAATTGTTAAATTGACATATCAAATCGTGATAAAAAAAAATGAAAAATAGTCATTGGAAAGCTAACAAAATTCTTCACAAGTTTTGTTTTTACTGTAAAGTGAAATTCTAAATAAAAACAATACTTTTCTATGTCTGAAATTAAATAACTTGTAAAAATACAATTTGTTTTCTCATAAAATAAGCAAAAGTGTAACCCATCTTCATAATTTCATCCTGCTTAATACATTTTATTCTTATAATTGACAAACCAAATGTCTTCACAAAATTTAATTACATGTGTAACTCATTTGAATTACAAAGTAAATAAAAACTTAATTAATTTATTTTTTAATAAATTTATTTCAAAATTAATTATACAATTAAAGATATAATTAAAGATAAATTAATATGAATTTTAATTAAAATGTTAAAGCATCTACATCATTAGAAAATTTTAATATGAAAATATAAGATCAAGTTCATTTTCAAATAAACACATTTCTAAATAAGAAATACAAATTACATTTTAAAAATGATAAATGTTAATGTGTTTAATAAATTTTGATTTTAAAAAAGTTAAATATATTATAAATTTTAATTTCAAATTTAATTTATAAAAGAATTACAATGTTATAAAAATATTACTAATAATTCAAAAGGTATATAATTTTTTTTCATAAATATTAAAAAAAAATAGTTTCAATTAAATACATTTCAAAATAATAAGAAATGTAAAATACATTTTAAAATTGATAAACTTTTAGGGTGTTTAATAAATTTTGATTTTAGAAGAAAGTTAATTATATTATAAATTTTAATTTCAAATTTAATTCATAAAAAAGTTTCAATGTACATTATGATAAAAATATAACTAATAATTCAAAATGTATGTAACTTTTTTCTATAAATATTAAAAATTTAAAAATAATTATTTTTAAATAAAATTTATTTCAATGAGTTTAATAATTAAAAACATGTGTTTCCTTTTAAGAAATTACAAATTTAAATTCAAAAAAGTAATGTGTTTACTTTTAAGAAATTACAAATTCAAATTCAAAAAGGAAAAATATGTATACCTCTATAAATTTTATCTTAAAAATTAATAGTAAGGTAGGCTTCTAACTTATAAATGTATTTCAAACGGAACTGCTTCACTCTGAAGGATATCCTTGTGAAGCGTTTCGCTGCCGTCAAAATCAAGCATGTTCCTTAATACTTAAACGTAGCTGTTTCATGCTGCACCACCAAGCACAGAATGAATTACTTAGTTAATCCAGAGACTATCGTGTCCAAGGACAGATTAAACTCCTCCCACAGTAGATTCAAACGCCGAGAAAACAACTCAAATTCCAGAGCTTCCTGCTCTCGCCATTTCTGGTCGAGGGAAGATGACGCTCTCTGAATAGTCGTCGATGGCATGACGCTCTCTGAATAGTCGTAGATGGCCTGAGAAACCCTGATTTGACAGGATGGCGTTGCAGCATTCTTTCCGATATCTTTCGATTCACTGATTGACTGAATTCTTCACTATCAATTTCCCTCACCTCTTCTTCATCCTCCTCTGTTACATAGTACTCAGCTATGTCTACGACACGAGGAGGAGCTGCCTCATCCGGATTGAGTTTTCTGAAATTTCTCTTGATTTTCAAATTCTGATCCGCCTCATCCGCCGTTCTCCTCCTCCTCTCGGCCGCCGATGATCGGTGTTTTCTCTGCCTTTTCCTCCTCGCAATGTAATCCCGAGAGCGTTTTTTGAGATGTTTTGACATTGCAGGCAGAAATGATATTTATTGGATTGGCTCTGTAACGTGATGCAGAAAAGCTAGAAAGCGGAATTCAGATGGGTCTCCAGGGATTCTTGTGAGGAAAGGACTATATGCAGAGATAAAAGTGGCGGACTGCATGCAGGCAGAAATGAAATTGAAGCACAACCAATCAAAGAAAATGCAGATATGTAGTAGTGGGCAAGTTTCATGGGAATCGGCGTGCACGAAAGAACGTTACTGATCTTATGATTATGGATCGTAGGGCAACCAGTCAACACCGTATGATGTATTGATTCAGTTTAGAAAGGCAATACACTTGCCCAAAGGTGGAGAGAAAAGGTAAATGTACATTAGTTAATGGTTTGCGTGAATGTTGTTGTATATGTACTAAAGGCTTCAATAATTTGTAAGATGGTTGATGCTTTTTTATGCTAGGTCCATTGATGAAAGTTAAGTTTTAATCGAGGAGATTCCTGATCAAACTATTTAGAAAATGTGGGCAAACATTATGCAATAAGCAGCATAGTAATGAATATGGAATAGTTGAGATATGATATGAAAGTAATATGTAATATAAATTGAAATATGAAGTGAAAGTAATAAATGTAGTATCGATTAAGGGAGATGTTCTAAAAAAAACCCTAGCGATCCCTCTGCGACTCTTTGCACGTTTTGATTAACTTGCAGTTATACTTGTTGCATGATTTGCGCTGGTACGACCAACGCCGGTACGACCAGACTTCATGCAGCCGAGAGAACAAGATGAGTCCAGAGGGTGGGGGGAAACCCCCTCATACAACAATGTAACAACCAATGATAGAATGGGAACAAGAGCCAAGCGGCCCACCTTTGAGCCACCGTCGCACATGAGAGAGCAGCCCCTGACCAGAGAGTAGGGACTTAGAAAAGCAATGGATGTGGAGCCAAGCATATCTCATCCAAAGGCATCTCGTGGATAGGAACCGAGCAAATGCATTCCCCAGTCAGAGAACACACCCATATATCTCATTAGTTCAACAAGGGTAGGCGAACATACCCAGTTCATGGGAGAGCAAGCCTTAATCGATAAGTTATTGGGGCTTTGTCCTTCTAAACAAGATCTGTCATGATGGATTAAAGATTGCTGGAACCCTAAGGGAGACTTGAGGTTCAACTCAACTCCAAAGGGTTTTTCATGATTATTTTTTACATACTAGAAGAAAAGCACATAATCTTTGATAATGAGTCGTACTTCTACAACTCGGTAGGGATTTTCCTGCGATTTTGGACAGATTGCTTCAGTCCAGAAAAGGAGGACTATACAATGGCCCTAGTGTGGATCAGGCTCTATTCCTTGCCGCAGGAGTTCTGGCTGGAAGAGATACCTATAGGAATAGGAAATACAGTGGGATGATATGTCAAATCATCAAAAGCCACAAAACAATGAAAATACACCTCCTATGCTAGGATCTGTGTATACATGGACATCTCAAAAGCATTACTAGTTTCAGTAACCCTAGAATATCAGGATGAAGATTGGAACCACACAATAGACTATGAACACATCCCCTTTCGCTGCAGAAAATTTCATGAGCATGGCCACCTCTTCCGAGACTGGCCCCTGAATGCCCAATCCCCCAAATCCAAAGAGAATAAACAAAAAGATGGCTTCACCACAGTTACAAGACGAAAAAGGAACCCACCATGGAACCAGAATCCAGAGAACACTCCAAAGATAATCACTAAGAACTCATATGATATTCTGAATCAACTGTCGGAAGAGGAAGAGATCCAAGATCCCCATAAAAAGAACAGCCAAGAGAAAGGAAAAGGTCAGGCCACATAGCCATCTACCCAAATAAAAGAAGATCACCAAGGAGACAAACTGGGGGAAAATGGGAACACCCTGATGCAACTGAACGAATAATACCTGGCAGACATAGATCTTGAAAAACTAGTGGAAGCCCTTAATCAAAAGGATCTACAAACCATCCATGTAGAACAACTCAGAAAGGTTCATAAGGTCTTCATAGATTCCACAACCAGATCCACAACATGGCTGGGCATAGCCACAGATCCAAGCATAGACTCAAAGTGCACTCTATGGGAAAAAAAAAGACGGGGATGCAAATCCACCCACCAGTTCATCAAATAGGTAGGGAACTTCATGCTCAACTTAGGAAAGGTCCAAAGGCTCTCGGAGGGTTACCTCCACCCACCCCCCAATCATCATGATGATGATCATAACCTGGAACATCAGAGGACTCAACGGAAGATCCAAGCAGAGGACTCTTCGAGACTGTATACGTGCAGAAAATCCAGATGTTCTCCTATTACAAGAGACAAAATGTGTTGGAGCAGACGCAGAAACTATCTTTCACTGTTGTTGGAGAGGGTGTGACTCCCTCCACACAGATTCTTTCAGTGCGTCAGGAGGATTAGCAATTTTATGGAACCCCACTATGATCACAATGGATCGACCCTTCCCTACTGTAGGTTCGATTACAACACACTTCACAGTTATAGGATCGACCAAGGAAGGGGCAATCACAAATGCCTATGAACCTCAAAGCCCACGGGACAAAGAGAGCTTCCTCAAGTGGATAAATTCCATTAGATCACTATTGAGCATGCCCAACTAGGTGATGGGAGGTGACTTCAATATGATCCTGAGTCTGGATTAGAAAACCAGAGGAACTAAACAGCTGGAGCAAGACAGTGGTGAGTTCAAAACTCTCATTGAGCAGCTAAATCTTGTAGATATAGAAGCCCGAAATGGCATTTTCACCTGGTCCAATCGAAGATATTAACATCAGTAGGTTGCTTGCCGGCTAGATCGCTTCCTTGTAGCGGAATCCCTGCTGGTGGTGGATCTTGCCATAGAGGCCAACATTCTCCCAAGAGCAGGCTCGAACCACTGGCCCATCTCACTTTGCCTGGATGCAGGAGCGACGCCAAAACTCAAACCATTCAGATTTGATAAATGTTGGCTCTCCCACCCTGACTTCCATCGGCTAGCAAAGTCTTGGTGGAACCAGGAATAAATAGAACACGACACCTATATGCACAAATTTTAGCAGCGACTCAAAAATTTCAAGTTACATCTGAAGCTTTGGAATAAAAACACCTTTGGGAATATATTTCAACGAATATAGGAGATTGAGAACAGATTCGAAACTCTGCAAAAGACCCTGATATCAGGAATCAGGACCACAAAATTAGTGAAGGAAGAAGAGGAGCTTCAGGCAGATTTAGAAGAACGAAAAAAGAAGGAAGAAATCCTATGGCGTCAAAAATCTAGGGTACAATGGCTCAAAGAGGGCGAGGGGAACACCAAGTTCTTCCACAGAGAAATGGTGCATCGCAGATACATAAATAGGATAACTCAGCTAGAGCATGCTCAATCTAACCCCATACGAGAGCACAACCAAATTGTTGAGGAACTAACCAATTATTACAAAGACATTCTAACAGAAACCAATGATGACAGGGAGACAACAATCGAGAAAATAACCAAGAACATACCCTGCTTGGTGACTCAAGAATATAATGAATCCTTAATGAGGCCCATCACTCAAAAGGAAGTGGACTATGGAGTCAAATAATTTCCGCCAAGGAAAGCGCCAGGTCCAGATGGCTTCACCACATACTTCTTTCATCACTGCTGGGACATGATCAAGGAAGAGGTTTGGAAGGTAGTGGAGGAATCTAGAACCTCATGTCAGGTCCTGTCTGCGCTTAATGCCACATTCCTCACCCTCATCTTGAAAGAGGAGAGAGTCACTCACCCCAAACAGTACAGACCGATCGCTCTTTGCAACGTCATCTACAAAATCATCACTAAGGTTATAGCCACACGTCTAAAGCCAATCCTACCTCTTGTCATATCCAAAGGAAAATAAGGCTATGTAGAAGGCAGGAAAATCATGGATGCCATCATCCTCGCTCATGAGGTTATCCACTCATTGAAGACGACCAAGATCCTAGGTATGTTCATCAAACTCGACCTTTCAAAATCCTTTGATAGAATTAGTTGGCAGCACATGCGCTCTATGCTAGAATCCTTTGGTTTTGGTAGACACTGGGTGAATTGGATCTTGAATATCATCTCCTCATCCTTTTTCTCCATATTGGTCAATGGTGTGCCCTCACAACCTTTTTCCCCCACCAGAGGAATCTATCAAGGAGACCCCCTCTCTCCCTTCCTCTTTGTTTTAATGGCAGAAGGCTTGGGACACTACCTTAAAGCATCAATACTGGAAGGTTCCCTCAAAGGCATCCCCATGCATAACATTCAACCAACCCCCTCACATAGCCAGTTCATTGATGACACCCTCCTCTTGAACACCCCTACAACTCGAGAAGCCACCAAACTCAACTCCATTCTCAATGACTTTGCGGATGCGTCAGGTATGGCCCTAAACCTTGATAAATACAAACTCTACTTCTTCAACACGTCGGTCGCCATCCAAAATCATATTTCCTGCCTCCTACGCATACCCAAGAGATCCCTTCTATCCAATTATCTTGGCATACCCCTCACAAGGGCACCTGGATGCTCCATCTTCTGGGATAGCCTGCTTCTCTCCATTTCCAATAGACTCAATAGCTAGAACTTCAAACCTCTTAATATTGCATCTCGGATTCTCCTCAAGTCAATCCTGCAAGCCTTGCCAACCTACCTGTTCATGGCCCTAACAATGCCTAAATCTGTTATTCGATCCATTAGGAACATATATCGCAACTTCTTATTGCATGGGCACCAAATCGATAAGAAGTGGGCTTTAGTGAGTTGGGATAAGCTTTGCAAACCCAAAGTTATGAGGGGCTTAGGGATCCACGACCCAGGAAAACTTAATCAAGTTATGGGAGCTAAATTGTGATGGCAATGGCTTATGCACCCTATAGAACTTTGGGCACAAATTTGGAAACAGAAGAATGCCCCGACCACCCAAGTAGATCAACTAATCAGATTCAATGACCAGATTCAGGGATCTAATATCTAGAACACAACCTGGCTCAACAGACATTTAGTTCAGAAATATGCTTTTTGGGAAATCAGGAATGGGGAAAGTGCATTGTTCTGGCAGGATTCATGGAAACAACAAACACCTCTAGCCACACTAGAAGGACTCAACCCCCTTCGGCATGCACTGCAACCTGACATCTTCATATGGGTTAAGGATCTTTGGAGAATTCCTGATAGGAACCTACCATGGTGCAATTGGAAGACAGAACACCTGAAACTACATCTCCCAAGGGAAATGGATCTCCAAGCCTGGCGAGCCTGCACAAACCATAGGAAAATCCCTACTAGGGAAGGCCCAGACATACTCAAATGGGGGCAGTCTACCACAAGCATTTTTTCGATCAAAGAAGCCTACTACTTGCAGGGGAACTATCAGGATCACGCTAAGGAGAGTATCTGGGGAAAGATATGGAATTCCACACTCTAGCCTAAAGTGTCCATTTTCCTCTGGTTCACAGTTCAAAAACGCATCCTCACCTGGGACAATATCAAAAAGAGGGGTTTCATAGGCCCTTCAATCTGCCCCTTTTGTCAACAACAAGAGGAAACGATGGAACACCTCTTTAATAATTGCCACTATAGTCAAACGATTTGGGATATGGGGTCTCAAATAATGTGACGATCCAATCGAAACAGAAACAACATCAATGACACCATAGAAAATTCAGACTCACTCACCTATCAGAATCCAATTCTAGCTCGCATTTGGTAGCTCTTTCCAGGCTTCACCCTCTAGAAAATTTGGAAGGAAAGAAAAAAAATATTCTTCCAATCACAGGCCTCACCTACCACCTCTACTTGGGACAAAATCATGAATCTAATCCGAGAAATGATCAAAAGAAGGCAATGGAAAACTGAGGACTTATAATGCAGTCTGGGTGAATGGTTTATCCTCCAAAATTGTCACCTCAACCTGGCTGACACTCCCACTTCTTCAGTGGCCAACTGCCACACTAGTAGCCTGACCACTTGGACCCCCCCACCAACAAAATTCATAAAGATTAATTTTGATGGGGCTTCAAAAGGAAATCCGAGTCCAGCGGGCTTCAGGGCAATCCTCAGGAACTCAAAGGGAGAAATTCTCCACCTAGTACCAGGTTTTCTAGGCTTCAACACAAACAACGTTGCTGAGCTCTGGAGCCTCCTACAAAGAATCAAGGTTGCAACAAATCATCATTACAATAATATCATTGCGGAGGGGGATTCCCAGATCATCATCCAACTCATAACCAAAATTCTTCATGGAGAACACACCCTGGAAATCTCACCGAGTTGGAGACTCTCAGGACTCTTGGAGGACTTTGTCTCCCCCCTACGGCCCAACCTTACCATCATCCCCTCTCACATGAAAAGGGATGCAAAAAAGGTTTCAGATTGCCTAGCAAATGAAGGAGTGGCTACCATGATCGAGCAGATCCACAGAAATGTCGAAACTTCACCTCGCTCTGAAATCTCAGAATGATGCCAGGACTTAGACAAATTGAACTCCCCAACCCCCGATGGGGTGACACAGGGCACACAAATACTACGTCGTACCAGTCCAAGACAAGCCATAAATAAGGCAAGCCGACTCCCATCCCCTCGTCATTAAGTATGGGAGTCAGCCTTAACTGCTAGCCAAGAGCCATGGGACTTCTCCCTCATGTGAACATACCAACGACAAGGAAATTCAATGTTTGGGGGGTGACAATGGTAGCCTTCATGTCACCGCTCCCTCTTACAACCCAGTTATGCATCAGTTCTCTCCATTTCACCTTCGACCCGCACCAGGTTAGCAGTTTCGTGCTCTGGTGCAGCCATTGCAACACCTCCTGCAATTTCTCCATTAGAATTTCCTTCTCGATGCCATGGGAGACAGTTAAGCCATGCCGTGGCCCTTCTGGGTATAGTTTCGTTGCAATACAGAGGCGGCAGCAGAGGCTAGAGTGGGCGCTCTCCATGGCCCGCACACAGAGAATTCAGCCAGCTCGCAGGGAAGGAATGGCCTAGTCACCTCCAATGGATTATTTGGAGGAGGTCATTCGGGAGGAACCCATATAGATCCCTCCAGAATCTCTTATCTTCACGGTGCCATAGAATTGGTAGCCTCCAAGCAGCTTCCCTGAGGAAGACACTCATTCAGTTACAGTGGCTCACCAAGAAGCCAACACCATGGAGGAAAAAATGGAGGAGTTCCACCTTTTCTATGTCAAGGAAGAGTTCACGGAGGAGCTCCTCCATATGGCCTCTCAGGATTCGACACTTTCAGTGGGTTACGATCCTTCTAGATCCACTGCGCAAGACGAAGACCCCAGGAAGAAGGTAGGAGCACATGGAAGGAGAGAGACAACGGAGCACCGGGATGAAGGAAAGAATGGAATGCAAGCTGCAACAGATGAGGTTGTGGAGGGTGGCATGTCGAAGGAGGGTGGCAAGGTCCTTCCACCATCTCCTATCTTGATTTCACCAGATCAGTGGTGTGTCCCTCTGCCCTTCTTCCACCTGGAACAATTAGACTTGGTGTTTGACCTGAGAAGCCAGATGGCAGACCAAGTCTACCGTGGAACACTCATGCACCAACACATCAATATGTTGTAAGAAGCTTTCTCCAATGCACCAGTAGGGAAAAGATGTCTGACATGTGAAAGACCTTATGCCCTTCCAACTCGGAATGGAATGCACAACAAAGACCCCGACAAGGCCACCTCTGGAACCAACGAGTAATTACATGGCTAGGAATTCTTTTTGGTTCTGTTTAGATGTTAAAGTTCTGGTTATGGGTTCGATCAGCTCAAACTCTTCGATGGCATGGGACCTTTGTTAGTTGTTTTTTATGATCTTTGGATAATCTCGAATTTGGATACCATGTTGTTGGAAAATCCTTACCACTTTCATCTACACCAAGGGAATGAATGTTGGAAAATCCTTACCACTTTCATCTACACCAAGGGAATGAATGTTGGATAATCTCGAATACATCTACAAGTTACTTGAAAAAAATTAAACATAAAAATTACCTTCTCTAACAAGATTAGAAACTCTATCGCCATCAACTGACACTATAGTTTCATTTGATTCCATCTCCTCTGAGCTTGCAAGTGGAATTTTCCATTTTACATTAAGTTTAGTATGTCTCCAAGCTTTAACATATCCTTCATTTCCATTCTTGCAAATATCTATGGATTCTGTGTCCTCTATGTAAACTGAACAAAAACAAGAGTCATTTCTTCTATCAAATGCAAACCCATTTTGAAAACGTTTTTCTTTAAATAAATGTATTTTTCTTTTCCTGAGTATTGTACTGGCATCATATGGGATTGATCTATTTACATCTTTGATTCCTACTTACCAAAAAAACCTCCACAAGACAAGAACTTGTTAATTTGAAATCTCTCAAGAAAATGATTGAAGATTGAATATAAATTTGAACACGTTCAAATTTATATATCCTGTGTACATACATGTAACATTTATATATATACACACTTGCGCACATCCCTTGACGGATTATAATCATGGCTTAAAGCCATTTTTTTTCACCATTCAACAACTTGTTCAATGGATTCAAATCGATCGATATGAGGGTTCAATTTTTTATGAAGACGATATAACCAATAGAATGATTGTGAAGATTTGAACTGAACCGCACACCCATCTGACCATATCCAATGTCAATTGAATCTGATTTCACGTTCTTTCAATGAATCATAAAATTTATCAAAATAATGTTG